>DAKLCV010001782.1:0-30075 GCA_030247045.1 Colobus guereza
CATAATGGCAGTATCAAGTTCACACATAACAATATTAACCTTAAATGTAAATGGACTAAATGCTCCAATTAAAAGACACAGACTGCCAAACTGGATAAAGTTTCAAGACCCATCAGTCTGCTGTATTCAGGAAACCCATCTCACATGCAGAGACATACATAGGCTCAAAATAAAGGGATGGAGGAAGATCTACCAAGCAAATGGAGAACAAAAAAGCAGGGCTTCAATCCTAGTATCTGAAATAGACTTTAAACCATCAAAGATCAAAAAGACAAGAGGCCATTACATAATGGTAGGGATCAATTCAACAGGAAGAGCTAACTATCTCAAATATGTATGCACAATACAGGAGCACCCAGATTCATAAAGCAAGTCCTTGAGACTTACAAAGCTTCTCCCATACAATAATAATGGGAGACTTCAACACTCCACTGTCAACATTAGACAGATCACAGACAGAAAGTTAACAAGGATATCCAGGAATTGAACATCTCTCACCAAGCTGATCAATTGAGAACGCATCTATCGCGTTAGAACTCTCTGTGATCAGCACAGCATCAACAGAGTATTTTTACATTCTTCTCAGCACCACATTTATTCCAAAATTGACCACAATTGGAGTAAAGCACTCCTCAACAAATGTACAAGAATATGAAGCAATAACAAACTGTCTCAGAAGCAGTGCCATATCAAACTAGAACTCAGGACAAGAAACTCAATCAAAACCTCTCAACTATATGGAAACTGAACAACCTGCTCTGAATGACTCAAGTAAATGATTCACTATTGGTTATGAAAGGATCATAAAAGCAGAAATAAAGATGTTCTTTGAAACCAATGAGAACAAAAGATCAACACCAGAATCTCTGGGACACATTTCAGTGTGTAGAGGAAATTTATCACTTACCCACACAGAAAGCAGAAAGATCTAAAATTGACACTCTAACATCACAATTAAAAGAACTAGAGAAAGAGCAAACACACTCAAAAGCTGCAGAGCAGAAATAACTTCAGGCAGAACTGAGAGATAGAAACACCTTTTGCTTTCTCAAAAATCAATGAATCAGGACTTTTCGATTCATGCTTTTGAAAAGATCAACAAAATTTTGGGCAGATCCCATCGCTATACCGGTCTTAAGACTAATATGAAGATCTCGACTCAGAACCAGTCAAGTCTTGAAAATGTATTGACGAAATAAAAATGATGCACAAGGTGATATCACCATGACTTTTACCCAGAAGATACTAAGGCAGTTGTCTTTCCATCAGAGAATACTATAAACACCTTCTCGAATCAGGCCGCCCTACAAGAATCCTCAATTTAGAAGAAATGGATAATTTCCTGGACACTTACACTCTCCCAAGACTAAACCAGGAAGAAGTTGAATCCCTGAATAGACCAATAACTAGGCTCTGAAATGGGTGGAAATAATTTCAGCCATGTCCAAACCGGCAGCTGCAATTTTTCCAAAAGTCCAGGACCAGACGGTATATTTCTGACAACTTTTCCAGAAACTTTTCTACCAGAGAGTACTCCAAGCCAAGCTGATATTGCTTTTTCTGTGAAATCTATTCTGCATATTCCGAATGCTTCGTAGAGGATCCAGCTTCTTCCAATCAATAGAAAAAGAGAATCCTCCTAAGGCTCATCGTTAGGTTAGTGTTTGCACAGACAAAATGCCTGATGACCGGAAAGCCTGGCAGAGACACAACAAAAGAGCATCACTTTTTAGACTACATAGGATATCCTGATGAACATCGTTAAAAAATCCTCAAAATACTGGCAAACCTTTGTGGATCTCACACAAGGACCAGTCACTTCACGAAAAGCTTATCACTTTCTGATCAAGTGACTACTTCAAACTTGGGATATTCTAAATGAGGGGCTCCCGAGCTTTCAACGTACTGCCATAATCAATCGAGCAGTATAATGCCAGCTATGTATAACAGAACAATTCTATGTGATGATTAAAAGAACCGACCGAATGGTTTTTTCTCAATAGATAAATTCACAGAGGAATGGCCCTAATCTAGTGGACCAAGTTCGAACGAGGCCGCTTCATGCTCCAATGTCCACAGGTTTCTGCAATAAATTCTCGTGGTATTATTCAGAGTCGAGAGGTCGGCACCTCAAAATAATAAGAGCTATGACAAACCCAGGCTAATATCATACTGAATGGGCAAACTGGAAAAATTCCTTTGAAAACTGGCTGACAGGTTTCTTCGATGTTCTCAAGTGTCCTTTCGTATTGTTCAACATAGTGTTGGAAGTTCTGGATAGGGCAATCAGGCAAGAGATGTAAAGAAATCAAGGGTATTCAGTTAGGAAAAGAAGAATCAAATTGTCCCTGGAAGCAATAACTCCGATGAGAGATGACTGACATTCAAAGTAAATTTAGAAAACCCCATCAAGGTTTTCTGTTTCTAGAAATCTCCTTAACCTGATATTGCACAATCCTTCAGCAAAGTCTCAGGATACAAAATTAATGTGCAAAAATCACAACTTCTTATACACCAGTAACAGGAAGCAGAGCCAAATCAGGAATGAACCATTCACAATTACGTTCAAAGAGAATAAAATACCTAGAATCCAACTTAAAGAAGAGGGATGTAAATGGTACCGTCTTCAGGAGAACTCATCCAAAACTACCCCTTCAGGAAATCAAAGAGGACACTAACAAATGGAAGAACATACATGCTCATGGATAGGAAGAATCAATTCTGAAAATGGCAACAGGTACTGCACGTCCAACAGGTTTTTATGGCAACAATTCAATACCCCATCCCATCAAGCTACCAATGAAAGTTTCTTCAGAAAGAAAAAACGTTCGTCCAAAGTACCTGTTTTAGAAGATTTCATATGGAACCAGCAGGTACTAAAGAGCACTAGGCATATTGCACAAGAAGGTAAATCCATTTACTACGAGGGTCAAGATAAGAACAAAGCTGTTTAATACAGTTTGCCGGGTTCACGTCTAAGTCCTCTGACTTCAAACTATACTACAAGGCTACAGTAAGCAAAACAGCATGGTCGCCTGGTACCTGATAATTTCTTTCTCTAGTGGCCTCATAACAATGGAAACAGTGTTAGACCAATGGAACAGAACAGAGTCTCAAATAATGTGACTCCACACGGTTTCTACAGTCGGTCTGATCTTTGATAAACCTGAGAGAAACAAGAAATGAAAAGTTTACTCAGACTATTTAATAAATGGTGCTCATGGAGACCAAGTTTTAAAATCCTCCTCGATTAATCCGTATAAGTAAGCGTTGAAACTGGATCCTTTCCTTACTCAATACAGATTAATTCAAGATGGATTAGAGACTTAAATGTTAGACTAATACCATAAAAACTAGAAAATCTGGTAGTACCATTCAGGACATAGGCATGTGACTTCATGTCTAAAACACCAAAAAACCAGCAAAAAGCGGTGTGCTTGGAACATATCATTGACCATTTGTTACAATGGGATCTAATTAAACTATCAGAGCTTCTGCAGAGCCATGCCAGAAAGAAACTACCATCAGACAGTGAACAGGCATCCCAGAATGGGAGAACAGTTTTTGCAATCTACTCGTCTTTAGACTAAAGCAGCGCCCATATATATCCAGAATCTACAAGAACTCAAACAAATATACAGAAAAACAAACAACTCAAAAGTGGGGAAAGGATATGAACAGACATTTCTCAAAAGACTTTCATACAGCCAACAGACACATGATGCTCATCATCACTGTCAGATCACGAAGGCCAAGTAGTGGAGCTCAAATCTAGGACTGGATCCACAATGAGATACATCTCACACCAGTTAGCTCCCAAAAAGAAAACAAACATCATTAAAAAAATCAGAAACAACAGAGTTCCGTCCAAATATGCCTGAAATGTAGAAATAGGAACACTTTTACCTGTTGGTGGGATTGAACTGGAGATTCAACCATTATGGAAAACAGTGGCGATTCCTCAGGATCTAGAACTAGATTTTCCATACGACTCAAATGATCTGACTCCTGAATCTTCCAATCTTCCAGGGATGAGTCCCATATGAACAGACCCATGCCAGTCCAGCAAGGTTACTGTCTACTCTACTCTAGACAACATGCACCGTATGTTTATTGCGTGGTCTAAACCTACTTCACAATATCAAGAGCTTGGAAATTTCGAACCCTGTTTGAGTGGAATATCCATCTGTGACAGACTGGATTGCAAAATATGATCTTCCTCAATGAAGACGCTTGAGATGCACTGTGTCAATGGAATACTTTTGCAGCCATAGGAAAGGATGAGTTTGCATCCTTTGCAAAGGGACATAAAGCGTTTTCTGAAACCATCATTTTTAACGAAATCCATCTAGAGAGCAAGAATGTGGGCTGTTCTAAGAGCCGAACTGCACGGTCCAATGTATTTGCCTTTCACTCATGAAAAGATTGAAACTGAACAATGAGATGGGACTGCCCCCAGGAAATGAGGAGAACATCACACACTAAAGAGATGTTTCTCTATATTTCCAGTTTTACCGACAGTCAGTTTCCTAATTCATTACGACGTTATACCTGATATAAATGATGAAGATTCTGACATGAGGTTTTTTGATAGTTTGGCTTAAGGCTTATTTACACTTTATCCACAAAATCCTGCGAACAGGAATACATATGTAGAAGGCTGTCGAGCCAACTGCAGAGGAACCTTTCAACATATGTAATTTCATCTAGAACTTAAAACCTTAACGTAAGTGTATCCATCATAAAAAAAATTTAAGGACCCGTAATTCCAGCTTTATAGCAATGTGCCACTTTCTCTGCATTTCATCAGAAGATGTTTCCTTGCTCTCACAAGCCTCAGGCGTCACTAAATATCCTTCACAGATTCTTCAAAGACAGAGTTTCAACTGGGCATAGAGTAACATAAATTCTGTGAAGTGAATGCACATATCAGAGCAGATTCTTGGAACCTTCTTTCTCATTTTATTTCAGTATATTTCACTATTTGCCATAGTCCTCAATGCGCTCTGAAATATCACTTTTCGGTTCACAGGAACAGTGTTCAAACACTGCCTTGTGAGAAGAGGTATAACTCCAGTGGAATGCATACATCACAAGTAGTTTCTCAGAAGCTTCTATCCAGTTTTATCTGAAGATATCTCCTCTTTCACCTGAATGTGCTAATGTCCCTTCATGGATTCGTGCATGACGGAGTTTCAAACTGCATAATATAAGAAAGGTTTAACTATGTGAGATGAATAGATATATCTAACACAAAGCAGTTTCACAGAAATCTTCTTTCCAGTTTTGTCTGAGGATATTTCCTTTTCACTAGCCATCCCTATACTCCCAGAATGTCTCTTGGTAGCTTTTTCTCCAAAGGGATTCAAATCCTCTAGGAGAAGAAAGGTATATTTCTGTGAGTGGAATGCACACGTCACAAAGCAGTTCCTCAGAAAGCTTCTCTCCAGTTTCTATCTGAACATATTTCCGCCATAAGCCTCAAAGTGCTCCTGAATATCCCATCAGCTAAAAAAACAGTGTTATACTGCTCAATGAAAAGAAGCTTAACTAGAGGAATTCACGATGACACAGAGCAGTTTCACAGAAAGCTTCCTTCTGGTTTTCTGAGGATATTTCTTTTCATGTTCTAAGGATCGTTTCAAATGTCCTTCTCAGATTCCAGAAACAGTGATTTCAAACTGCTCAATCCAAAGAATGATTTAAATCTATGAGATGAATACACACATCACAGTTGCTCAGAAAGTTCTCTGCAGGTTTCATGGAAGACATTTCCTTGCTCACAAGCCTCGGGCATCACTAAATATCCTTCACAGATCTTCAAAGACAGAATTTCAAACTGGGCAACATAGAGTAAGCATAAATTCTGTGAATGCACATATCAGAGCAGATTCTTGGAACCTTCTTTCTCGATTTTATTTCAGTATATTTCACTGCCATAGTCCTTCAATGCTCGAATATCACTTTTGGTTTACAGGAACAGTGTTCAAACTGCCTTATGAGAAAGTATAACTCCTGAGTGGAATGCATACATCACAAAGCAGTTTCTCAGAAAGCTTCTATCCAGTTTTATCTGAAGATATCTTCCTTCACCAGGCCTGAATGTGATCCCAAATGTCCCTTCGTGATTTTCCATGACAGTTCAAGTAATATAAAGTTTGAACTATGCGAGATGAATAGATACATCTAACAAGAGTTTCACAGAAATCTTCTTTCCAGTTTTGTCTGAGGATATTTCCTTTTCACCATAGCTCCCTATAAATGTCTCTTGGTGGACTTTTTCCAAAAGGTTCAATCCTCTAGGAGAAAAAGGTATATTTCTGTGAGTGGAATGCACGTCACAAAGCAGTTCCTCAAAGCTTCTCCAGTTTTGTCTGAACGTTTCCTTTTCACTGTAAGCCTCAAATGCTCCCAAATCCATAAAAAACAGGGTTATGCTCAATGAAAGAGAGAGACTTTGAGAGAGGAATTAAGATGACACAGAGTTTCACAGAAAGCTTCCTTCTGGATTTTACCTGAGGATATTTCTTTCTCCATGTTCTAAGGATCGTTCCCAAATGTCCTTCCTCAGATTCCACAAAACAGTGATTTCAACTGCTCAATCCAAGATTTAAATCTGAGATGAATACACATCAAAGCAGTTGCTCAGAATTTCTCTGCAGGTTTCATCGAAGATGTTTCCTTGCTCTCACAAGCCTCTGGTCACTAAATATCCCTTCACAGATTCTTCAAAGACAGAATTTCAAACTGGGCAACATAGAGTAAGCATAAATTCTGTGAAGTGAATCAGAGAGCAGATTCTTGGAACTTCTTCTCGATTTTATTTCAGTATATTTCACTATTTGCCATAGTCCTCAATGTGCTCTGAAATATCACTTTTTGGTTTCACAGGAACAGTGTTCAAACTGCCTTGTGAGAAAGAGGTATAACTCCTGAGTGGAATGCATACATCACAAGTAGTTTCAGAAAGCTTCTATCCAGTTTTATCTGAAGATATCTCCTCTTTCACCATAGGCCTGAATGTGCTCATGTCCCTTCGTGGATCCATGCATGGTTTCAAACTGCGTAATATAAGAAAGTTTAACTATGATGAATAATATATCTAAACAGCAGTTTCACAGAAATCTTCTTTCCAGTTTTATCTGAGGATATTTCCTTTTCACCATCCTCCTGAATGTCTCTGGTAGCTTTTTCTCCAAAAGGATTCAGAATCCTCTAGGAGAAGAAAGGTATTTCTGTGAGTGGAATGCACGTCACAAAGCAGCTCCTCAGAAAGCTTCTCTCCAGTTTCTATCTGAAGATTTCCTTTTCACCATGCCTCAAATGCTCCTGAATATCCCTTGACTAAACAAAAACAGTGTTATGATACTGCTCAATGAAAGAGAAGCTTAACTGTGTGAGTGGAATTCACGTGACACAGCAGTTTCTGAAAGCTTCCTTCTGGTCTCTCTGAGGTTATTTCTTTTCAGGATATTCTAAAGAGCTCAAATGTCCTTTCTCAGATTCCACAGAAACAGTGATTTCAAACTGCTCAATCAAGAATGATTTAACTCTATGAGATGAATACATCACAAAGAGTTGCAGAAAACTTCTCCAATTTTCGATGGAGACATTTCCTTGCTCGACCTCCGGTTTCCCTTACTTCCCTCAAAACCACTTTCAAACTGGGAAATGTAGAGTAAGCTTTAACCTGTGAAAAGAATGGACATGTCAGAGAGCAGTTTCTTCAGTGCTTCTTTCTGTTTTATTGGATGACATTTCACTTTTTTGCCATAGTCTTCAATGCTCGAATATCACTCTTTTGGTTTACAGGAACAGTGTTCAAACTGTGCCTTATGAGAAGAAATTAAACTCCTGAGTGGAATGCACATCACCAAGCAGTTTCTCAGAAAGCTTCTCTCCAGTTTTATCTGACTATATTTCCTATTTGACCACCTGAATGTGATCCCAAATATCCCTTCATGGATCCATCCACGAGGAGTTTCAAGCTGCATAATGTAAAAAAGCTTCATCTATGTGAATGAATAAACATAGAAAAAGCAGATTCACAGAAAGCTTCTTTCCAGTTTTATCTGAAGATATTTCCTTTTCACCATAGTCCTGAATGTGCTCCCCAAAGTCCTTCGTGGATCCTCCATGACAGTTTCAAGCTGTAATGTAGAAAGCTTTATCTATGTGAGATGATTACACATATCACAGAGTAGTTTCCTAAGCTTCTTTCCAGTTTTTGTCTGAGGCTATTTCCTTTCATCATCCATCAACATGCTCTCCCAATATCACTTGGTACCTGTTTCTCCAAAGGTTTTCCACGCTGTATGAAGAGGTATAACACTGTGAGTGGAATGCACATGTCACAAAGCAGTTCCTCGAAAGCTTCTCTCCAGTTTCGGTCTGAACATATTTCCTTTTCACCAAGCCTCAAAGTGCTCCCCAAATGTCTCACACTCTAAACATACACAGGTTAGAAAACTGCTCAATGAAAGGAGGCTTAACTGGAGAAATTAAGACGACACAGAGTTTCACAGAAAGCTTCCTTCTGGATTTTACCTGAGGATATTTCTTTCTCCATATTCTAAGGATCGTTCCCAAATGTCCTTCCTCAGATTCCACAAAACAGTGATTTCAAGCTGCTCAATCCAAAGAATGGTTTAACTCTATGAGATGAATACACACACATGCAGTTGCTCAGAAAGTTCTCTGCAGGTTTCATGAAGATGTTTCCTTCTCACCACAAGCCTCCGTCACTAAATATCCTTCACAGATTCTTCAAAGACAGAATTTCGAAACTGGGCAACATAGTAAGCAAACTCTGTGAAGTGAATGCACATATCAGAGAGCAGATTCTTGGACGCTTCTTCCTCGATTTTTTCAGTATATTTCACTATTCCATAGTCCTCAATGTGCTCTGAAATATCACTTTTTTCACAGGAACAGTGTTCAAACACTGCCTTGTGAGAAGAGGTATAACTCCTGAGTGGAATGCATACATCACAAAGTAGTTTCTCAGAAAGCTTCTATCCAGTTTTATCTGAAGATATCTCCTCTTTCACCATAGGCCTGAATGTGCTCCCGAATGTCCTTTCATGTACAGTTTCAAACTGAATATAGAAAGTTTTAACTATGAGATGAAGATGTACATACAAAGCAGTTTCACAGAAATCTTCTTTCCAGTTTTGTCTGAGGATATTTCCTTTTTCACCATAGTCCCTATACTCCGAAATGTCTCTTGGTAGCTTTTCTCCAAAAGGGATTCCGGAATCCTCTAGGAGAAGAAGGTATATTTCTGTGAGTGGAATGCACATCACAAAGCAGCTCCTCAGAAAGCTTTCTCCAGTTTCTATCTGAAGATTTCCTTTTTCACCATAAGCCTCAAAATCCCGAATGTCCCATCATATCTTCAACAGGGTTATGAACTATCAACAGTGTGGAAATCAAAAAGTGCTTCCGGTTCTTCTCTAACTTTTCATGAGCTAAAGAGTCTCAAAGTCCAAAAGAAACAGGTTGAATCAAGACAACAAGATTATTCTTTCTCTGAATCTCAGGTTTTACTCTAAACATCATTTTCAGACTTCTATTTCAGATCAAAACTCTCAGAGCTATGAGATTTCTCATGAGTTAAGTTTTTTCTTCTGAATTGACATTTCAGTTTGCTCCACTTTCTCTATTCTTTTTCACTGTTCAAAACAAATGTTTAAAGAATTGTAGAGTACTTCTTCACTTTTACATCACCAAGATGAAGTTTTCTCAGTTTTTATATTGTTTATTTCCTTTTGAAAAATCCTATCTACATCCACCAAGCAGTCTCAAGCTGGATGTAGCTTCACTGAAGGAATCTCAGCAAAAAGCTCAGTCTTCTTTCAAGTTTTTTCCAGGAAGATATTCCTTCCATGTGTCCATTGAAATAAAGATTGAAACTCAGTCCAAATTTCAAATTTTATTTTTTTCTATCTCATTCTTTTCCAAGAAGCTATTCCCTTCAGTTTTCCATGTCAGTTTCTTTCCCTGTTTCTCAGCTTCAAATGGTTCACAGGAAGAAAAAGAGGGTACCTTTCTGAGTGGAAGATTCCTCACTTGAATTCTTCTCCTTCTCCAGTCTGAATATTTCCTTTTTTCTCAAGTAATCACTGTGTGCTCCTGAGAATAACAGCATGTTGATAAATCAAGTGGTGAGTTAATTACAGTGAGATTCAATCTCAGAGTTAAGAAAGTCTTTTTCTGGATTTTCTGAGGAATTTTTTCTCAAATCCTCCATATGAAAAGATTTAGATCTCAGAATCACAGAACAAGTATCACTATCAATCAAGAAACAACAGACAGTTCAGTTCTCTCTCACAGTTTTGAGAAATCCTCCTACCACATCAGGCACAGAATCACTCACAGATTCTTCAAAAGAAAAACAGTAACTGCAATGAAATAGCTTTTCAATCACACACAATCAGTCATCTGGAAGAGATTTTTTCCATTTCCTGTTATTCCTACTCAAACTCAGATGCTGTTCTTCAAAATTTCTGAAAGGTAAAATCATCTAAAGTAGAGTAATCAGAATTTCACAGTCACAAAGAGCTCCTTTCAAAGTCTTGTCTGTTTCTCTCAGTATGCCCTTTTCTCAGGAAGAAAGAGTTTCAAAATAAAAAAACTAACTACAGGTGATGGATATATATTAATAATAAAGCATTCCTGAAATCTCTCCAGTTCTATCAGAAACTTTCTTTCATATAAAAGCCTTTCTTTTCTAAATTCCTCATGTAACACTATCCTTACAATCAAAAGTCTCTTGAAAGGAAATCTCAAAGCGCTTTAATACATCAGCCTTCTCAAGAGCTCAAATGATTCATGTTTTCACTATGAAGACAGAAAAATTCAGTTTCTTTGGAATTTTCATGATAGAGGCTTTTTTCCAAGAAAAAGAACATGTCCTCAATCACTGAAACATATTTCTTTTGGATGTATCAATGAAAGTTCCAGCTTCTCTCTTTTATCCAACAGATGATTTCACAAACTCCACATCAAGATGTCAGTTTCTGATGAGAAAACAATACTCATCAAACAAAGTGAAATCTCTGAAACAGTTTTATTTTCTTGTGAGGCTCAGATCAAATAAACTCATCTTCAATATCTATGGAGAATCAGAAAACTTCTGTTTTGTTGAATATCAATACTTTGAGAACTCCTAAAGACATCTCACAGTTTCTCAAAGAGCTTCTATCTTCTAGTGAGATATCACATATGTGTCACCAAAGCTTTCTCAGAAAGATTTCCTCTGTCAATCAGAAAAATCATCATTGGATTAATATTTCTAGTAAAAAGAAAGAACAATAGTGGACATAGTTAACTTTTATAAATGAGTTCCTGAATATTCATGTCTGAGTTTTTTCTGTTTTCCATTTTCTAATAAATATCAGATTTCAATACATCAGATATCTTAGAATATCACAGTGGTTCTCCTGAAAATTCAGAAATCTTCAGTCAAGAGGATTTGACTCACTGAAAAGAGCTTTTTATCACATATTCTGTCTCACTCATACACAGTTTTCAAAATGCCTCTGTAGGAATTCACTGAAATTCACAAGACAGGAAACATCAGTGAATATCAGATTTTCTTCCAAGGTGAAATATTCTGAAGACAAAAATTTCTCAGCTCACATTCTCACAGAAAACTTCACTGTGAAATAATTCAACTCTCATTGCATCTGTGAGGCTTTGAACATTCTTTGCATATTCAACACAACTGTCAAATATAAATTTCAACTCAGGTGATATCACATAGTGAATCCTTCCTTTTTGATTCAACAAATTCACTGAATATACTCAGGTGAATACAGATGAGCATTTCTTGGAAGTTTTCAAATTTCTTTTTTCTCAATCTCAATTCTTCAGTATCCTTTCAGTCATGTATACACAACTGGTAAACATGATTTTTCTACAGAAACACAAAAAGTTTCTCTCTTATTTATCTGAAAGTCCTCTCAGAGAATTCCTCAATGCAGTTCTTCAGAATTCCTTCTAATAAAAAGTTTTTCCTGGATCTCTATGCAGATCATGAAATCACTCTTCAAACTCTCAATATCTATCAGCTTTCAGTGAAATTCCTTCTGGTTTCTTTTTCAACAAAGCTCCATTCTCCATTCTATAGAATGTTTCAATCTTCATCCTTCTCAAATCCAGAAATTTCCTTAACATGAGAAAGCAGAATCAGAGCTTCTCTTTTCACAAACAGAAAAATTTTTTGATAAACAGAGAAGTCACAATGTCCTTCTCAGATTCCACAAAAACAGTGATTTCAAGCTGCTCAATCCAAAGAATGATTTAACTCTATGAGACAAATACACATCACAAAGCAGTTCCTCAGAAAGCTTCTTTCCAGTTTTATCTGAAGATATTTCCTTTTCACCATAGTCCTGAATGTGCTCCCAAATGTCCTTCCAGATTCCACAAAAACAGTGATTTCAACTGCTCAATCCAAAGAATGATTTAACTCTATGAGACAAATACACATCACAAAGCAGTTGCTCAGAAAGCTTCTTTCCAGTTTTGTCTGAGGATATTTCTTTCTCCATATTCTAAGGATCGTTCCCAAATGTCCTTCCTCAGATTCCACAAAAACAGTGATTTCAACTGCTCAATCCAAAGAATGATTTAACTCTATGAGACAAATACACATCACAAAGCAGTTTCACAGAAAGCTTCCTTCTGGATTTTACCTGAGGATATTTCCTTTTCACCATAGTCCTGAATGTGCTCCCAAATGTCCCTTCAGATCCATCACAGGAGTTTCAAGCTGTAATGTAAAAGCTTCATCTATGTGAGATGATTACACATATCACAGAGTAGTTTCACAGAAAGCTTCTTTCCAGTTTTATCTGAAGATATTTCCTTTTCACCATAGTCCTGAATGTGCTCCGAAAGTCCCTTCATGGATCCGTCCATGACAGTTTCAAGCTGTGTAATGTAAAGAAAGCTTTATCTATGTGAGATGATTACACATATCACAGAGTAGTTTCCTAGAAAGCTTCTTTCCAGTTTTATCTGAAGATATTTCCTTTTCACCATAGTCCTGAATGTGCTCCAGTCCCTTCATGGATCCGTCCATGACAGTTTCAAACTGTGTAATGTAAAGCTTTATCTATGTGAGATGATTACATATCACAGAGTAGTTTCCTAGAAAGCTTCTTTCCAGTTTTGTCTGAGGCTATTTCCTTTTCACCATCAGCATCAACATGCTCCGAATATCACTTGGTACCTGTTTCTCCAAAAGGGTTTCCCCGCTGTATGAGAAGAGGTATAACACTGTGAGTGGAATGCACGTCACAAAGCAGTTCCTCAGAAAGCTTCTCTCCAGTTTCGGTCTGAACATATTTCCTTTTTCACCGTAAGCCTCAAAGTGCTCCTGAATATCCCATCACATGCTAAACATACACAGGGTTATAAAACTGCTCAATGAGAGGCTTAACTGAGAGGAATTAAGATGACACAGAGCAGTTTCACAGAAAGCTTCCTTCTGGATTTTACCTGAGGATATTTCTTTCTCCATGTTCTAAAGTCATTCCCAAATGTCCTTCCTCAGATTCCACAAAAACAGTGATTTCAACTGCTCAATCCAAGAATGGTTTAACTCTATGAGACAAATACACATCACAAAGCAGTTGCTCAGAAAGTTCTCTGCAGGTTTCATGGAAGATATTTCCTTGCTCACCACAAGCCTCGGGCATCACTAAATATCCCTTCACAGATTCTTCAAAGACAGAATTTCAAACTGGGCAACATAGAGTAAGCATAAATTCTGTGAAGTGAATGCACATATCAGAGAGCAGATTCTTGGAATGCTTCTTTCTCAATTTTATTTCAGTATATTTCACTATTGCCATAGTCCTCAATGTGCTCCGAATATCACTTTTGGTTTCACAGGAACAGTGTTCAAACACTGCCTTGTGAGAAAGAGGTATAACTCCTGAGTGGAATGCACACATCACAAAGCAGTTCCTCAGAAAGCTTCTCTCCAGTTTCACTGAACATATTTCCTTTTCACGTAAGCCTCAAAGTGCTCCTGAATATCCCATCACATGCTAAACATACAGGGTTATAAAACTGCTCAATGAAGAGCTTAACTGAGAGGAATTAAGATGACACAGAGCAGTTTCACAGAAAGCTTCCTTCTGGATTTTACCTGAGGATATTTCTTTCTCCATATTCTAAGGATCGTTCCCAAATGTCCTTCCAGATTCCACAAAAACAGTGATTTCAACTGCTCAATCCAAGAATGGTTTAACTCTATGAGACAAATACACACACATCGCAAAGCAGTTGCTCAGAAAGTTCTCTGCAGGTTTCATGGAAGACATTTCCTTGCTCACCACAAGCCTCGGGCATCACTAAATATCCCTTCACAGATTCTTCAAAGACAGAATTTCAAACTGGGCAACATAGAGTAAGCATAAATTCTGTGAAGTGAATGCACATATCAGAGAGCAGATTCTTGGAATGCTTCTTTCTCAATTTTATTTCAGTATATTTCACTATTGCCATAGTCCTCAATGTGCTCCGAATATCACTCTTTTGGTTTTACAGGAACAGTGTTCAAACACTGCCTTGTGAGAAAAGAGGTATAACTCCTGAGTGGAATGCACACATCACAAGTAGTTTCTCAGAAAGCTTCTATCCAGTTTTATCTGAAGATATCTCCTCTTTCACCATAGGCCTGAATGTGCTCCCAAATGTCCCTTTGTGGATCCATGCATGACGGAGTTTCAAACTGTATATAAGAAAGGTTTAACTATGAGATGAATATATATACTAACAAAAGCAGTTTCACAGAAATCTTCTTTCCAGTTTTGTCTGAGGATATTTCCTTTTCACCATAGCCTCCTATACTCCCAATGTCTCTTGGTAGCTTTTTCTCCAAAAGGATTCCAGAATCCTCTAGGAGAAGAAAGGTATATTTCTGTGAGTGGAATGCACATCACAAAGCAGTTCCTCAGAAAGCTTCTCTCCAGTTTCTATCTGAAGTTTCCTTTTTCACCGTAAGCCTCAAAGTGCTCCTGAATATCCTTCACAGTCTAAACAAAAACAGTGTTATGATACTGCTCAATGAAAAGAGAAGCTTAACTGTGTGAGGAATTCACATGACACAGAGCAGTTTCACAGAAAGCTTCCTTCTGGTTCTCTCTGAGGTTATTTTTTCAGGATATTCTAAAGAGCGTCTCCAAATGTCCTTTCTCAGATTCCACAGAAACAGTGATTTCAAACTGCTCAATCCAAAGAATGATTTAACTCTATGAGATGAATACAAACATCACAAAAGTTTGCTGAAAGCTTCTCTCAATTTTCGATGGAGACATTTCCTTCTTGACACAGGCCTCAGTTGCCTCTATCCTTCACAAAACCCTCAGACCGACTTTCAAACTGGGAAATGTAGAGTAAGCTTTAACCTGTGAAAAGAATGACATGTCAGAGAGCAGTTTCTTTGAGTGCTTCTTTCTGTTTTTATTGGACATTTCACTTTTTGCCATAGTCTTCAATGTGCTCGAATATCACTCTTTTGGTTTTACAGGAACAGTGTTCAAACTGTGCCTTATGAGAAGAAGTTAAAACTCCTGAGTGGAATGCACATCACCAAGCAGTTTCTCAGAAAGCTTCTCTCCAGTTTTATCTGACTATATTTCCTATTTCACCATAGGCCGAATGTGATCCCAAATATCCTTGGATCCATCCACAGGAGTTTCAAGCTGCGTAATGTAGAAAGCTTCATCTATGTGAGATGAATAAACATAAAAAAGCAGATTCACAGAAAGCTTCTTTCCAGTTTTATCTGAAGATATTTCCTTTTCACCATAGTCCTGAATGTGCTCCCAAATGTCCCTTTGTGGATCCATGCATGACAGTTTCAAGCTGTAATGTAAAGAAAGCTTCATCTATGTGAGATGATTACACATATCACAGTAGTTTCCTAAGCTTCTTTCCAGTTTTGTCTGAGGCTATTTCCTTTTCACCATCGGCATCAACATGCTCCGAATATCACTTGGTACCTGTTTCTCCAAAGGGTTTGACGCTGTATGAGAAGAGGTATACACTGTGTGGAATGCACATCACAAAGCAGTTCGAAAGCTTCTCTCCAGTTTCAGTCTGAACATATTTCCTTTTTCACCGTAAGCCTCAAAGTGCTCCTGAATATCCCATCACACGCTAAACATACACAGGGTTATAAAACTGCTCAATGAAGAGAGGCTTAACTGCGAGAATTAGATGACACAGAGCAGTTTCACAGAAAGCTTCCTTCTGGATTTTACCTGAGGATATTTCTTTCTCCATATTCTAAGGATCTTTCCCAAATGTCCTTCCTCAGATTCCACAAAAAGTGATTTCAAGCTGCTCAATCCAAAGAATGGTTTAACTCTATGAGAAAATACACACATCACAAAGCAGTTGCTCAGAAAGTTCTCTGCAGTTTCATTGGAAGATGTTTCCTCTCACACAAGCCTCCGGGCATCACTAAATATCCCTTCACAGATTCTTCAAGACAGAATTTCAAACTGGGCAACATAGAGTAAGCATTAACTCTGTGAAGTGAATGCATATCAGAGAGCAGATTCTTGGAAGCTTCTTTCTTTATTTCAGTATATTTCACTATTGCCATAGTCTCAATGCTCGAATATCACTTTTTGGTTTCACAGGAACAGTGTTCAAACACTGCCTTGTGAGAAAGGTATAACTCCTGAGTGGAATGCATCACAAGTAGTTTCTCAGAAAGCTTCTATCCAGTTTTATCTGAAGATATCTCCTCTTTCACCATAGGCCTGAATGTGCTCCCAAATGTCCTTCTGATCTGCATGACAGGGTTTCAAACTGCAATATAAAAAGTTTAACTATGCGAGATGAATAATATATCTAACACAAAGCAGTTTCACAGAAATCTTCTTTCCAGTTTTGTCTGAGGATATTTCCTTTTCACCAGTCTATACTCCCGAATATCTCTTGGTATCTTTTCTCCAAAAAGTTCTGAATCCTCTAGGAGAAGAGGTATATTTCTGTGAGTGGAATGCACACGTCACAAAGCAGCTCCTCAGAAAGCTTCTCCAGTTTCTATCTGAAGGCTTTCCTTTCTCACCAAGCCTCAAAGCCCTGAATATCCTTTCAGAAAACAAAACAGTTATTTCAACTGCTCAATGAAAGAAGCTTAACTGTGTGAGAATACACACATCACAAGCAGTTCTCAGAAAGCTTCTCAGTTTCTATCTGAAGATTTCCTTTTCACCATAGCCTCAAAGCTCCAGAATATCCCTTCACAGATTCTTCACACAGGTTTTGAAACTGCAACATAGGAAGCATTAACTCTGTGAAGTGAATACATATCAGAGCAGATTCTGGAAAGCTTCTTCTGTTTTTTCAGTATTTCACTTTCACCATAGTCTTCAATGGTTCCAAAATATCACTTTTTGGTTTACAGGAACAGTGTTCAAACTGTGCCTTATGAGAAAAGTTAACTCCTGAGTGGAATGCACACATCAAGCAGTTTCTCAGAAAGCTTCTATCCAGTTTTATCTGACTATATTTCCTATTTCACCATAGGCCTGAATGTGCTCCCAAATGTCCTTCTGATTATGCATGAGTTTCAAACTGCTTAATATAAAAGTTTAACTATGAGATGAATAAATATATCTAACACAAAGCAGTTTCACAGAAATCTTTCCAGTTTTGTCTGAGATATTTCCTTTTCACCATAGTCCTGATACTCGAATATCTCTTGGTAGCTTTTCTCCAAAGTTCGAATCCTATGAGAAGAAAGTTTAACTCTGAGTGGAATGCACATCACAAGCAGTTCTCAGAAAGCTTCTCCAGTTTCTATCTGAAGATTTCCTTTTCACCATAGCCTCAAATCCAGAATATCCCTTTCAGAGACTCAAAACAGTGTTATGATACTGCTCAATGAAAGAAGCTTAACTGTGTGAGGAATTCACATGACACAGAGCAGTTTCACAGAAAGCTTCCTTCTGGTTTCTCTCTGAGGTTATTTCTTTTCAGGATATTCAAAGTGTCAAATGTCCTTTCTCAGATTCCACAGAAACAGTGTTTAAAACTCAAAGAAAAAACTCTATGAGATGAATAAAAACATCACAAAGCAGTTCACAGAAGCTTCTCTGGTTTCATGGAAGACATTTCCTCATATTCTATCTAAATATCCTTCACAGAACCTCAAGACCGACTTTCAAACTGAATGTAAGTAAATTTTAACCTGTGAAAATAATGGACATGTGAGAAGTTTCTTGGGTTTCTTTCTGTTTTATTGGGACATTTACTTTCTTAGTCTTCAATGTGCTCAATATCACTCTTTTGGTTTTACAGGAACAGTGTTCAAACTGTGCCTTATGAGAAGAAAGTTTAACTCTGAGTGGAATGCACATCACAAGCAGTTTCTGAAAGCTTCTCTCCAGTTTTATCTGACTATATTTCCTATTTCACCATAGGCCTCAAATGATCCCAAATATCCTTCGGATCACAGAGAGTTTCAAACTGTGTAAATAAGAAAGCTTCACTATGTGAGATGAATAAATATATCTAACACAAAGCAGTTTCAGAAAGCTTCTTTCCAGTTTTATCTGAAGATATTTCCTTTTCACCATAGTCTGAATGTGCTCTGTCCCTTTGGATCCGTGACAGTTTCAAACTGTGTAATATAAAGCTTTATCTATGTGAGATGAATATATCACAAGCAGTTTCTCAGAAAGCTTCTTTCCAGTTTTGTCTGAGGCTATTTCCTTTTCACCATCGGCATCAACATGCTCCCGAATATCACTTGGTACCTGTTCTCCAAAGGAGTTTCTGATGTTGTATGAGAAGGTATCTGTGAGTGGAATGCACATCACAAAGCAGTTCCTCAGAAAGCTTCTCTCCAGTTTCTATCTGAAGATATTTCCTTTTCACCATAGCCTCAAATCCAGAATATCCCTTTCAGACTAAACAAAAACAGTGTTATGATACTGCTCAATGAAAGAAGCTTAACTGTGAGAGAATTAAGACACACAAGCAGTTTCACAGAAAGCTTCCTTCTGGTTTTCTGAGGATATTTCTTTCTCCATATTCTAACATTCAAATGTCCTTTCTCAGATTCCACAAAAACAGTGATTTCAAACTGCTCAATCCAAAGAATGGTTTAACTCTGAGACAAATACACATCAAAAAGTTGCTCAGAATTCTCTGCAGTTTTCATGGAAGACATTTCCTTCACTCACAAGCCTCAGGCTCACTAATATCCTTGACAGATTCCAAAGACAGAGTTTCAAACTGGGCAAAATAGAGTAAGCATTAACTTGTGAATGCACATATCAGAGAGCAGTTTCTGAAAGCTTCTTCTGTTTTTTTCAGTATATTTCACTTTCACCATAGTCTTCAATGTGCTCAATATCACTCTTTTGGTTTCACAGGAACAGTGTTCAAAACTGCCTGTGAGAAAAGAGGTATAACTCCTGAGTGGAATGCATACATCACAAAGCAGTTTCTCAGAAAGCTTCTTCCAGTTTTTCTGAAGATATTTCCTTTTCACCATAGTCAGAATATGTTCCCTTGGATCTCATGACAGTTTCAAACTGTAATATAAAGCTTTATCTATGTGAGATGAATACACATCACAGAGTAGTTTCCTAAGCTTCTTTCCAGTTTTGTCTGAGGCTATTTCCTTTTCACCATCGGCATCAACATGCTCCCGAATATCACTTGGTACCTGTTTCCAAGGTTTCGAATAAGAGAGAAGTATAACACTGTGAGTGGAATGCACATCACAAAGCAGTTCTGAAAGCTTCTCTCCAGTTTCTATCTGAAGATATTTCCTTTTCACCTGAAATCAAAGTGCTCCTGAATATCCATCACATTCTAAACACAGGGTTAGAAAACTGCTCAATGAAAGAAGCTTAACTGTGAGAGGAATTAAGACACACAAAGCAGTTTCACAGAAAGCTTCCTTCTGGTTTTTCTGAGGATATTTCTTTTCATATTCTAAATTCCAAATGTCCTTTCAGATTCCACAAAAACAGTGATTTCAACTGCTCAATCCAAAGAATGGTTTAACTCTGAGACAAATACACATCAAGCAGTTGCTCAGAATTCTCTGCAGTTTTCATGGAAGACATTTCCTTCACTCACCACACAGCCTCCAGGCTCTAAATATCCTTACAGATTCAAGACAGAGTTTCAAACTGGGCAAAATAGAGTAAGCATTAACTTGTGAATGCACATATCAGAGAGCAGTTTCTGAAAGCTTCTTTCCAGTTTTTCTGAAGATATTTCCTTTTCACCATAGTCTTCAATGTGCTCAATATCACTCTTTTGGTTTCACAGGAACAGTGTTCAAACTGCCTGTGAGAAAAGAGGTATAACTCCTGAGTGGAATGCATACATCACAAAGCAGTTTCTCAGAAAGCTTCTTCCAGTTTTTCTGAAGATATTCCTCTTTCACCATAGGCCTGAATGTGCTCCCATCCCTTCACAGATTTGTGCATGACGTTTCAAACTGCATAATATAAAAGTTTTAACTATGAGATGAATAAATATATCTAACACAAAGCAGTTTCACAGAAATCTTCTTTCCAGTTTTGTCTGAGGATATTTCCTTTTCACCATAGTCTCAACATATCCGAATATCTCTTGGTACCTTTCTCCAAAGGGATTCAAAATTTCTAAGAAGAAGGATATTTTTGTGAGTGGAATGCACATGTACAAAGCAGTTTCTCAGAAAGCTTCTCCAGTTTTGTCTGAAGATATTTCCTTTCACATAAGCCTGCTCAGAATATCCCTTTTAGATAACAAACAGTGTTATGATACTGCTCAATGAAGAAACAACTGTGTGGAATTAGACACAGAGCAGTTTCACAGAAAGCTTCCTTCTGGTTTCTCTCTGAGGTTATTTCTTTTCAGGATATTCTAAGGCTCCAAATGTCCTTCTCAGATTCCACAAAACAGTGATTTCAAACTGCTCAATCCAAAGAATGATTTAACTATGAGATGAATACACATCAAAAAAGCTCAGAAAGCTTCTCCAGTTTTTCTGAAGACATTTCCTTCTCACACAGGCCTCCGGTGCCACTTACTATCCTTCGAACCAAGACACTTCAACTGGGAAATAGCTTTAACCCTGTGAAAAGAATGGACATGTCAGAGAGCAGTTTCTTCAGTGCTTCTTTCTGTTTTTATTGATATTTCACTTTTCAGAATGTGCTCAAATATCACTTTTTGGTTTTACAGGAACAGTGTTCAAACTGCCTTATGAGAAGAAAGTTATAACTCCTGAGTGGAATGCACATCACAAGCAGTTTCTCAAAGCTTCTCCAGTTTTATCTGAATATTCCTCTTTCACCATAGGCCAATGTGATCCCAAATATCCTTCAGATCCATCCACAGGGAGTTTCAACTGTAATATAAAAAAGCTTCATCTATGTGAGATGAATAAATATATCTAACACAAAGCAGTTTCACAGAAATCTTCTTTCCAGTTTTATCTGAAGATATTTCCTTTTCACCATAGTCTGAATGTGCTCCAAAGTCCTTCATGGATCCGTCATGACAGTTTCAAACTGCATAATATAAAAGTTTTAACTATGTGAGATGATTACACATATCACAGAGTAGTTTCCTAAAGCTTCTTTCCAGTTTTGTCTGAGGCTATTTCCTTTTCACCATGCATCAAAATGCTCCGAATATCATGGTACCTGTTTCTCCAAAGGTTTCCTGCTCTATGAGAAGAGGTATAACACTGTGACTGGAATGCACACATCACAAGCAGTTCTCAGAAAGCTTCTCTCCAGTTTCTATGAAGACATTTCCTTTTCACCGTAGCTCAAAGTGCCCCTGTCCATCACATGCTAAACATACAGGTTAGAAAACTGCTCAATGAAAGAGAAGCAACTGTGTGAGAATTAAGACAACACAGAGCAGTTTCACAGAAAGCTTCCTTCTGGTTTTCTGAGGATATTTTTCTCCATATTCTAAGATCGTTCCCAAATGTCCTTCTCAGATTCCACAAAAACAGTGATTTCAACTGCTCAATCAAAGAATGGTTTAACTGTGAGACAAATACACATCTGCGTTGCTCAGAAAGTTTCTCTGCAGGTTTCATGGAACATTTCCTTTTCACCACAAGCCTCCGCTCACTAATATCCTTCAGATTCTTCAAAGACAGAGTTTCAAACTGGGAAATGTAGAGTAAGCTTTAACCCTGTGAAAAGAATGGACATGTCAGAGAGCAGTTCTTGGAAGCTTCTTCTCGATTTTATTTCAGTATATTTCACTATTTGCCATAGTCCTCAATGCTCAAATATCACTTTTTGGTTTCACAGGAACAGTGTTCAAACACTGCCTGTGAGAAAAAGTATAACTCCTGAGTGGAATGCATACATCACAAAGCAGTTCTCAGAAAGCTTCTATCCAGTTTTATCTGAAGATATTCCTCTTTCACCATAGGCCTGAATGTGCTCCCATCCCTTCACAGATTTGTGCATGGAGTTTCAAACTGCATAATATAAAAGTTTTAACTATGTGAGATGAATAAATATATCTAACACAAAGCAGTTTCACAGAAATCTTCTTTCCAGTTTTGTCTGAGGATATTTCCTTTTCACCATAGTCATCTATATCCCTATCTCTTGGTACCTTTTTTCTCCAAAAGTTCCAATTTCTGAGAAAAGGTATATTTCTGTGAGTGGAATGCACATGTACAAAGCAGTTCCTCAGAAAGCTTCTCCAGTTTCTATCTGAAGACGTTTCCTTTCACATAAGCCTCAAATGCTGAATATCCCTTTTAGATAAACAAAACAGTGTTATGATACTGCTCAATGAAAGAGAAGCTTAACTGTGTGAGGAATTCATGACACAGAGCAGTTTCACAGAAAGCTTCCTTCTGGTTTCTCTCTGAGGTTATTTCTTTTCAGGATATTCTAAGAGCTCCAAATGTCCTTTCTCAGATTCCACAGAAACAGTGATTTCAAACTGCTCAATCAAATGATTTAACTCTATGAGATGAATACAACATCACAAAGCAGTTGCTCAGAAAGCTTCTCTCCGTTTTCATGGAAGACATTTCCTTGCTCACACAGGCCTCCTTGCACTATCCCTTCACAGAACCTCAAAGACCGACTTTCAAACTGGGAAATGTAGAGTAAGCTTTAACCCTGTGAAAAGAATGGACATGTCAGAGAGCAGTTTCTTCAGTGCTTCTTTCTGTTTTTATTGATATTTCACTTTTGCCATAGTCTTCAATGTGCTCAAATATCACTTTTTGGTTTTACAGGAACAGTGTTCAAACTGCCTTATGAGAAGAAAGTTATAACTCCTGAGTGGAATGCACATCACAAAGCAGTTTCTCAAGCTTCTCAGTTTTTATCTGAAGATATTTCCTTTTCACCATAGTCTGAATGTGCTCCCAATATCCTTCAGATCCATCCACAGGGAGTTTCAACTGTAATATAAAAAAGCTTCATCTGTGAATGAATAAACATAGCAAAAAGCAGATTCACAGAAAGCTTCTTTCCAGTTTTATCTGAAGATTTCCTTTTCACCATAGTCTGAATGTGCTCCAAATGTCCTTTGGATCCGTCATGACAGTTTCAAGCTGCTAATGTAAAGAAAGGTTTATCTATGTGAGATGATTACACATATCACAGAGTAGTTTCCTAAAGCTTCTTTCCAGTTTTGTCTGAGGATATTTCCTTTTCACCATGCATCAAAATGCTCCGAATATCACTTGGTACCTGTTTCTCCAAAGGTTTCATGCTCATGAGAAGAGGTATAACACTGTGACTGGAATGCACACGTCACAAAGCAGTTCTCAAGCTTCTCTCCAGTTTCTATGAAGACATTTCCTTTTTCACCGTAGCTCAAAGTGCTGATATCCCATCACACTAAACATACACAGGTTAGAAAACTGCTCAATGAAAAGAAGCTTAACTGTGTGAGAATTAAGACAACACAGAGCAGTTTCACAGAAAGCTTCCTTCTGGATTTTCTGAGGATATTTCTTTCTCCATATTCTAAACATGTTCCCAAATGTCCTTCCTCAGATTCCACAAAAACAGTGATTTCAACTGCTCAATCAAAGAATGGTTTAACTGTGAGAAAATACATCAAAGCAGTTCTCAGAAAGTTTCTCTGCAGGTTTCATGGAACATTTCCTTTTCACCACAAGCCTCCGTCACTAATATCCTTCACAGATTCTTCAAAGACAGAGTTTCAAACTGGGAAATGTAGAGTAAGCTTTAACCCTGTGAAAAGAATGGACATGTCAGAGAGCAGTTTCTTGAAGCTTCTTTCTGTTTTATTGATATTTCACTTTTGCCATAGTCTTCAATGTGCTCAAATATCACTTTTTGGTTTCACAGGAACAGTGTTCAAACTGCTTGTGAAAAAGAGGTATAACTCTGAGTGGAATGCATCACAAAATAGTTTCTCAGAAAGCTTCTGTCCAGTTTTATCTGAAGATATTCCTCTTTCACCATAGCCTGAATGTGCTCCCAATATCCTTCAGATCTGTGCATGACAGAGTTTCAACTGTAATATAAGTTTAACTATGTGAGATGAATAATATATCTAACACAAGCAGTTTCACAGAAATCTTCTTTCCAGTTTTGTCTGAGGATATTTCCTTTTCACCATAGTCTTATACTCCAAATATCTCTTGGTAGCTTTTCTCCAAAATTCAATCCTCTAGGAGAAGAAAGGTATATTTCTGTGAGTGGAATGCACATCACAAAACAGCTCCTCAAGCTTCTCTCCAGTTTTATCTGAAGATTTCCTTTTCACCATAAGCCTCAAAGCCCTGAATATCCCTTCAGACTAAAAAAACAGTGTTATGATACAGCTCAATGAAAAGAGAAGCTTAACTGAGTGTGGAATTCAGTGACAAGTTTCTCTTCTGGTTTCTTTCTGAGGTTATTTCTTTTTCAGGATATTCTAAAGCGTTTCCAAATGTCCTTTCTCAGATTCCACAGAAACAGTGATTTCAAACTGCTCAATCCAAGAATGATTTAACTCTATGAGATGAATACAAACATCACAAAGAGTTTCAGAAAGCTTCTCTCCAGTTTTATCTGAAGATATTTCCTTTTCACCATAAGCCTCAAAGCCCTGAATATCCTTCACAGATTCTTCAAAGACAGTTTCAAACTGGGAAATGTAGAGTAAGCTTTAACCCTGTGAAAAGAATGCACATGTCAGAGAGCAGTTTCTTGAAGCTTCTTTCTGTTTTTCAACATTTCACTTTTGCCATAGTCTTCAATGTGCTCTGAATATCACTTTTTGGTTTACAGGAACAGTGTTCAAACTGCCTTATGAGAAAGTTATAACTCCTGAGTGGAATGCACATCACAAGCAGTTTCTCAGAAAGCTTCTCCAGTTTTATCTGACTATATTTCCTATTTCACCATAGGCCCAATGTGCCCAAATATCCTTCTTGATCCAACAGGGGTTTCAAACTGCGTGTGTAAAAAGCTTCATCTATGAGATGAATAACATAGCAAAAAGCAGTTTCACAGAAAGCTTCTTTCCAGTTTTATCTGAAGATATTTCCTTTTCACCATAGTCAGAATGTGCTCCGAAGGTCTTTTTGGTCTCCATGACAGTTTCAAGCTGCATAATGTAAAGCTTTATCTATGTGAGATGATTACACATATCACAAAGTTTCAGAAAGCTTCTTCCAGTTTTGTCTGAGGATATTTCCTTTTCACCATATCAACATGCTCTGAATATCACTTGGTACCTGTTTCTCCAAAGGGTTTCCCCGGCTGTATGAGAAGAGGTATAACACTGTGAGTGGAATACGTCACAAAGCAGTTCTCGAAAGCTTCTCTCCAGTTTCTCTGAACATATTTCCTTTTCACCATAAGCCTCAAAGCCCTGAATATCCCTTCAGACTAAACAAAACAGTGTTATGATACAGCTCAATGAAAAGAAGCTTAACTGAGTGTGGAATTCAGTGACACAGAGAGTTTCAGAAAGCTTCCTTCTGGTTTCTTTCTGAGGTTATTTCTTTTTCAGGATATTCTAAAGCGTTTCCAAATGTCCTTTCTCAGATTCCACAGAAACAGTGATTTCAAACTGCTCAATCCAAAGATTTAACTCTATGAGATGAATACAAACATCACAAAAGAGTTTCAGAAAGCTTCTCTCAGTTTTTCGAAGACATTTCCTTGCTCACACAGGCCTCTCACATACTTGTTCCCAGAACTCAAAGACCGAGTTTCAAACTGGGAAATGTAGAGTAAGCTTTAACCCTGTGAAAAGAATGGACATGTCAGAGCAGTTTCTTGAAGCTTCTTTCTGTTTTTCACATTTCACTTTTTATAGTCTTCAATGTGCTCTGAATATCACTTTTTGGTTTACAGGAACAGTGTTCAAACTGCCTTATGAGAAGAGTTATAACTCCTGAGTGGAATGCACACATCACAAGCAGTTTCTCAGAAAGCTTCTCCAGTTTTATCTGACTATATTTCCTTTTCACCATAGGCCTGAATGTGCTCCCAATATCCTTCAGATTCTTCAAAGACAGAGTTTCAAACTGCATAATGTAAAGAAAGCTTTATCTATGTGAGATGAATAACATAGCAAAAAGCAGATTCTGAAAGCTTCTTTCCAGTTTTATCTGAAGATATTTCCTTTTCACCATAGTCAGAATGTGCTCCGAAGGTCCTTTTGATCCGTCCATGACAGTTTCAAACTGCATAATGTAAAGCTTTATCTATGTGAGATGATTACACATATCACAAAGTTTCAGAAAGCTTCTTTCCAGTTTTGTCTGAGGCTATTTCCTTTTCACCATATAGCATCAACATGCTCTGAATATCACTTGGTACCTGTTTCTCCAAAGGGTTTCCCGGCTGTATGAGAAGAGGTATAACACTGTGGTGGAATACGTCACAAAGCAGTTCTCGAAAGCTTCTCTCCAGTTTCTCTGAACATATTTCCTTTTCACCATAGCCTCAAAATGCTCCCGAATATCCCATCACATCCTAAACATACACAGGCTGAAAACTGCTCAATGAAAGAGAACACTGAGAGAGAATTAATGACACAGAGCAGTTTCACAGAAAGCTTCCTTCTGGATTTTACCTGAGGATATTTCTTCTCCATATTCTAAGGATCGTTCCCTCTTCAGATTCCACAAAACAGTGATTTCAAGCTGCTCAATCAAAGAATGGTTTAACTCTATGAGATGAATACACACATCACAAAGCAGTTGCTCAGAAGTTTCTGCAGGTTTCATGGATGTTTCCTCTCAGCCTCTAGCTAATGTCCCTTCACAGATTCTTCAAAGACAGAGTTTCAAACTGGCAACATAGAGTAAGCATTAACTCTGTGAAGTGAATGCACATATCAGAGAGCAGATTCTTGGAAACTTCCTCGATTTTATTTCAGTATATTTCACTATTGCCATAGTCCTCAATGTGAAATATCACTTTTGGTTTCACAGGAACAGTGTTCAAACTGCCTTGTGAGAAAAAGAGGTATAACTCTGATGGAATGCATACATCACAAGCAGTTTCTCAGAAAGCTTCTATCCAGTTTTATCTGAAGATATCCTCTTTCACCATAGGCCTGAATGTGCTCCCCATGTCCCTTTTGATCCGTCATGACAGTTTCAAACTGCATAATATAAAAGTTTTAACTATGAGATGAATAAATATATCTAACACAAAGCAGTTTCACAGAAATCTTCTTTCAGTTTTGTCTGAGGATATTTCCTTTTCACCATAGTCCTATACTGAATATCTCTTGGTAGCTTTTTCTCCAAAGGGTTTCAGAATCCTCTAAAGAAGAGGTATATTTCTGTGAGTGGAATGCACACATCACAAAGCAGCTCCTCAAGCTTCTCTCCAGTTTCTATCTGAAGACGTTTCCTTTCTCACAAGCCTCAAAGCTCCTGAATATCCTTCAGACTAAACAAAACAGTGTTATGACAGCTCAATGAAAGAAGCTTAACTGTGTGAGGAATTCACGTGACACAGAGCAGTTTCACAGAAAGCTTCCTTCTGGTTTCTCTGAGGTTATTTCTTTTCAGGATATTCTAAATCGTTTCCAAATGTCCTTCTCAGATTCCACAGAAACAGTGATTTCAAACTGCTCAATCCAAGAATGATTTAACTCTATGAGATGAATACACACATCACAAAGCAGTTGCTCAGAAAGCTTCTCTCCTTTTTCATGGGACATTTCCTTGCTCACACAGGCCTCTGGTTGCCACTTATCCTTCAAACCTCAAAGACCGACTTTCAAACTGGGAAATGTAGTAAGCTTAACCCTGTGAAAATAATGGACATGTCAGAGAGCAGTTTCTTGAGTCTTCTTTTTGTTTTATTGAGACATTTCACTTTTTGCCATAGTCTTCAATGTGCTCTGAATATCACACTTTTGGTTTTACAGGAACAGTGTTCAAACTGTGCCTTATGAGAAAAAGTTATAACTCCTGAGTGGAATGCACACATCACAAGCAGTTTCTCAGAAAGCTTCTCTCCAGTTTTATCTGACTATATTTCCTCTTTCACCATAGGCCTGAATGTGATCCCAAATATCCCTTGGATCCATCCACGAGGAGTTTCAAACTGTGTAATGTAAAGCTTCATCTATGAGATGAATAAACATAACAAAAACAGATTCACAGAAAGCTTCTTTCCAGTTTTATCTGAAGATATTTCCTTTTCACCATAGTCCAGAATGTGCTCGAAGGTCCTTCATGGATCCTCCATGAAGTTTCAAGCTCTTTAATATAAAGAAAGTTTTCTGTGAGATGATTACACATATCACAGAGTAGTTTCCTGAAAGCTTCTTTCCAGTTTTGTCTGAGGCTATTTCCTTTTCACCATAGCATCAACATGCTCCCGAATATCACTTGGTACCTGTTTCTCCAAAGGGTTTCCCAACTGTATGAAGAGGTATAACACTGTGATGGAATGCACACGTCACAAAGCAGTTCCTCAAGCTTCTCTCCAGTTTCTCTGACATATTTCCTTTTCACCATAGCCTCAAAGTGCTCTTATCCCATCACACTAAACATACACAGGGTTGAAAACTGCTCAATGAAAGAGGCTTAACTGTGTGAGTGAATTCACGTGACACAGAGCAGTTTCAGAAAGCTTCCTTCTGGGTTTCTGAGGATATTTCTTTTCCATATTCTAAGGATCGTTCCCAAATGTCCTTCTCAGATTCCACAAAACAGTGATTTCAAGCTGTCAATCCAAGAATGGTTTAACTCTGTGAGATGAACACATCACAAAGCAGTTGCTCAGAAAGCTTCTCTGTTTCATTGGAGGTTTTTTTGCTCACCACAAGCCTCAGTGTCACTAAATATCCCTTCACAGATTTTCAAAGACAGAGTTTCAAAACTGGGCAATGAGTAGCATTAACTCTGTGAAGTGAATGCACATATCAGAGAGCAGATTCTTGAAGTTCCTAGTGCCCTCCTCCCATCGTCAATGACCTCCTTCTCTGTAGCCCCTTCCTTAACCTGTCCATTCAACACACCATTCAGGTTTTAAACTTCCTCCATAATTGAGGATATTGGGCCTAACCCACAAAATCTCAAGTAGCACAAACATGAGTTTGTCCTAACCCCTAATTCTCGAACCATCCCAACCCAATGAAAGGAGCTAATTTGGGACATGCCCTTCCCCACACAAAAAGGACCTCCCCTCCTTGGGCCTTGTGGGATACTTCTGGCTGTGAATTCCAACATTGACTTGCTGGCCAAGGCGCTCTACATAGCCTCTCATGGGCTCATCCTAAAACCCCCAAACCCAGCTTACCCCATCAATTCCCACAAAAACAAAACAAAACAAAACAAACTACACTAAAAAATGCCCTTTTAATTGTCCTGGCACTGGGACCGCCCAATCCCAAGCCCTGTACTTTGTATGTATATTCGACCAAGGCCTTGCTCTTGGACTACTCTCCAAACGTATGGCAACGCCACACGCAAGCCACTGCACATCTCTCAAAACAACTGGACTCTGCCATCCAAGGCTGGTCACTCAGACTAAAAATCTCGGTGTGACCACGTCGCTGGCCTTAGAGGCACGGAAACTCCCTCCCTACCAACACATTACTACT
>DAKLCV010001783.1:0-10013 GCA_030247045.1 Colobus guereza
CTACATATTGGCCACTGCCTTGGAAGACTTCGTTCCTCTTTCCATCTAGGTAGGTCCTGATTGGACTAGGTCAATCATGGTGCTCCTGCACTTCACAATTGCAAAAATGTGGAACCAGCCCAAATGTCCATCAATCAATGAGTGGATAAAGAAAATAAGATATATATACCATAGAATACTACTCAGCCATAAAAAGGAATGAAATAATGGCATTGCAGCAACCTGGATGGAGTTGGAGACCATTATTCTAAGAGAAGTAACTCAGGAATAGGAAAGTAAACATTGTTTTTTTTTTTTTTTTTTGAGATGGAATCTCGCTTTGTCACCCAGGCTGGAGTGCAGTGGTGCGATCTCGGCTCACCGCAACTCCACCTCCTGGGTTCAAGTGATTCTCCTATCTGAGCCTCCCAAGTACCTATTTTTTTTTTTTTTTTTTTTGTATTTTTAGTAGAGACGGGGTTTCACCTTGTTGGCCAGGCTGGTCTTGAACTCCTGACCTCAGGTGATCCACCCACCCTGGCCTCCCAAAATACTGGGATTACAGATGTGAGCCACCATGCCCAGCCTTTTTTTCTTTTCTTTTCTTTTTTTTTTTTTTTTGAGATGGAGTCTCACTCTGTCACCAGGCTGGAGTGCAGTGGTGCAATCTCGGCTCATTGCAACTTCTGCCTCCCGGGTTCAAGCAATTCTCCTGCCTCAGCCTCCCAAGTATCTGGGAATGCAGGTGTGCGCCATCACACTCAGCTAATTTTTGTATTTTTAGTAGAGACGGGGTTTCACCATTTTGGCCAGGATGGTCTCGATCTCTTGACCTCGTGATCCGCCTGCCTCGTCCTCCCAAAGTGCTGGGATTACAGGTATGAGCCACTGCACCCGGTCGGGAAACTATACATTCTATGTTCTCACTTGTAAGTGGGAGCTAAGCTATAAGGACACAAAGGTATAAAAATGATACAATGGGCTGGGTGTGGTGGCTCATGTCTGTAATCCCAGCACTTTGAGAAGCCGAGGTGGGTGGATCACCTGTGGTTAGAAGTTGGAGACCAGCCTGACCAACATGGAGAAACCCCGTCTCTACTAAAAATAAAACATTAACTGGGTGTTGTGGTGCACGCCTGTAATCCCAGCTACTTGGGAGGCTGAGGCAGAAGAATCGCTTGAACCCATGAGGCAGAGGTTGCGGTTAGCCGAGATCCTGCCATTACACTCCAGCCGGGGCCACAAGAGCAAAATTCCATCTCACAAAAAAAAAAAATAAGTAAATAAATAAAAGATACAATGGACATTGGGGACTCTGGGGGAAGCATGGAGTGGGGAGGGATAAAAGACTATACAGTGGATACAGTGTACACTGCTCAGGTGGTGAGTGCACTGAAATCTCAGAAATCACCATTGAAGAACTTATTCATGTAACCAAACACTACCTGTTCCCCCAAAAACTATTGAAATAAAAACAAATAAGTACGTAAATAAAAATCATGATGCTCCTGTTTCCTTTTTCGGTAGTTGGTTTAATGTGAGTAAGTGACACAGTTCTGGCCAATGAGACACAGGCGAAGTCAGGTGCCTTCTGGGAATGATCTCTCCACTCTTGAGAGCTCCACATCTGGGCATTAGCACTTTATGTGCCGTTGCCTGATAGCCTGAGGGCACAGCCAATACAAGGAGGTGGGCAGAGCCAGGAGGATTACAGAGAGGTGGAGCCAGAGCACCCCCAACCATTCGGAATTTCCTGTTATTTTGGAAAATACATTTCCTCATTGTGAAGTCATTGAGTTAGGGTTTTCTCTTACTTGCAGTTGAAATCATCTTACTGATAAAATTATTCTGTGTAATGTATTTGTCTATGTTCATGCATGTGAACAAGAAAAACAGGCCAGGCGTGGTGACTCACTCCTGTAACTCCAGCAGTTTGGGAGACTGAGGCGGACAGCTCACGAGGTCAAGATCAAGACCAGCCTGGCCAACATGGTGAAACCCCGACTCTACTAAAAATACAAAAAAATAGTTGGGCATGGTGATGCGCACCTGTAGTCCCAGCTACTCAGGAGGTTGAAGCAGGAGAATCGCTTGAACCTCGTAGGCGGAGGTTGCGGTGAGCCAAGATTGCACCACTGCACTCCAGCCTGGGCGACAGAGAGACTTCATCTCAAAAAAAAAGAAAAAAAAAAAAAAAAAATATTGACCTAGTTTTTCACTTAAAAATGGACATTTGGCCAGGTGTGGTGTCTCACGCCTGTAATCCGAGAACTTTGGGAGGGCAAGGAGGGTGGATCACGAGGTCAGGAGATCGAGACCATCCTGGCTAACACGGTGAAATCCCGTCTCTACTAAAAATACAAAAAACAGATTAGCCGGGCGTGGTGGCAGGTGCCTGTAGTCCCAGCTACTGGGGAGGCTGAGGCAGGAGAATGGTGTGAACCCGGGAGGCGGAGCTTGCAGTGAGCTGAGATCACGCCACTGCACTCCAGCCTGGGAGACAGATCGAGACTCCGTCTCAAAAAAAAAAAAATTAAATAAATAAAATTTTTTAAAAAGGCAGAGCTTGGTGGCTCATCTGTAATTCCAGCACTTTGGGAGGTCGAGGCGGGTGAATCACGAGGCCAGGAGATTGAGAACATCCTGGCTAACATGGTGAAATCCCGTCTCTACTAAAAATACAAAAAAATTAGCCAGGCGTGGTGGCGGGTGCCTGTAGACCCAGCTACTCGGGAGGCTGAGGCGGTAGGAGAATCGCTTGAACCCGAGAGACAGAGCTTGCGGTAGCCGAGATTGCACCACTGCACTGCAGCCTGGGCAACAGAGTGAAACTCCATCTCAAAAAAAAAAAAAAGAACATTTATATTTATGTTGGCCGGGTGCGGTGGCTCACGCCTGTAATCCCAACACTTTGGGAGGCTGAGACAGGTGGATCACCTAAGGTCAGGAGTTTGAGACCAGCCTGGCCAACATGGTGAAATCTCGTCTCTACTAAAAATACAAAAATTAGCCGGGTGTGGTGGCAGGCACCTGTATCCCAGCTACTCGAGAGGCTGAGGCAGGAGAATCACTTGAACCTGAGATCACCCCACTGCATCCCAGCCTGGGTGACAGAGTGAGGCTTTGTCTCAAAAAAAAAAAAAAAAGAATTTATATCAATAAATATAGATCTAAAGCATTCATTTTCACATCTGAAAAAGGATTTTGTAAGTATGGATGCTTCACGATTATATTTCTATAATTGAGCATTTTAATTGATTCCACTTTTGCTATCATGAACACTTTTGTAATTGAAGAGAACCCTTAATTACTTCCATAGGATATAATTTCAAAAGTTGAAACTGTTTAAAACTGTAACAGTTAGAGTAAATGGTGATGCAGTGAAGTATGTTATTGGTTCCTTTGGGGCTCAGACATCACTACAAATGTGAATAGAGATGCCTCGTTTTGAAATTGCACACCACTATCCACTAACATCCATGGACATGGCTGGGAGAGAATGGAGGGGCATGGGTGGTGAGGGCCTGAAGGAGGGCAGATGTGTCCACCTCCCTGTATTGGCTGTGCCCTCAGGCTGTTTATCCTTCTGATTTCCAAAGATATTAAAACATTTTCATGGGCCCTTGAAATTATTGTGGGCCCAGGCACACTGTGTCTAATGACTAAGTCACCCCATGAATTGTTTGCTGGCTGATTGAGGCATCACTGACCCAGGCTCTTTGTGTTTTACTCCATCATTCTTGGTTTGTGGCTTGATGCCATATGGCCTCAAAATGGCTGCCCCAAGTTCAGATCTCAAACCGAGTATCAGTGCATAAAGAAAAGGATGCTATTAGTTGCATCTGTTTCTTTTACCAGAAAGCAAGATCACTCCCAAAGCCCACTCACAGATTTCCTTTTCAGTCTCATTGGCCTTGATCACTTTTATTGCAAAAGATGCTGGATAATTGAGCATCTGCTAAAGAAACAAGATGACCTTTAGCCGGGCGCGGTGGCTCAAGCCTGTAATCCCAGCACTTTGGGAGCTGAGGCAGGCAGATCACAAGGTCAGGAGATCGAGATCATCCTGGCTAACATGGTGAAACCCCGTCTTTACTAAAAATACAAAAAATTAGCCGAACATAGTGGCGGGTGTCTGTAGTCCCAGCTACTCGGGAGACTGAGGCTGAGGCAGGAGAATGGCGTGAACTCGAGAGGTGGAGCTTGCGGTGAGCCGAGATGGCGCCACTGCACTCCAACCTGGGCTACAGAGCCAGACTCCCTCTCAAAAAAAAAAAAAAAAAAGATGACCCTGACTAGATTTAACCAGTGATGGTTGAGCAGGTGGGGTGAGCCACCTCTGCATAAAACACAGAAATGGAAGTTTAGAGAGTATGCCAGGCCCAGAACTTCATCCATTAGCATTGGCTCTCATGGGGCTCTTGCTGGTGATGTAAGAGCATAAGACATCGCCTGGTGGGAGCCAGGACAGAAAAAAGTCAACATTGCAGATGCTGAGTGGTGAGTGACACCAAAGTAGGTTTGTGAATTTCTTTTTCAGGGCCTCCTAGGTATGGAGCAAGGAGCATTTTGCAGGATGGGATGGTGATGCTGTGTGAGTATGTGAAGGAGACAACTCAGTGGTAGGTGAATGATGTGAATATGATTTCACAGATTGCCAAGACCGGTCATATCCAGTCATGGTCAGTAGAATCTGTGGGTCCTAAGAGTGTGGGAACCCTGGAGCCAAGGAATGAAGGTGGGAGGCTCCAGGGGAATTTTTAGAGAAAGACTGGTAGTTCTTTTTGATGAGCAGCCCTGGTGGACAGCAGGTTGATGAATGAAGTGATTTCACTATGACACATTTCCAAGTCTAAAATCAAGGATAAAAAGGAACCCTGCTTCTCCCCGTAAATAGACAATCTCAACTTTTCTCTGCTTGATTTTCAGTTAAGTCTAGATTTTTTTCTGCTTTCTCCCAGATGAGCTTCATTCATTCATTCATTCATTCATTTTTTCAGTGTTTTGTTCGAGAACCCACAATGTGCCCAGCATGGGGGACAGAGTGGGGATAAGTCACATGATATTGTTTCTTGCATGGAGCTCACATTTGAGCCACGGGGAAGAGACAGGCAATGATCAAGCGATCACATCAGCAAAATACCAGATTGTGGTCAATGTGATAAATAAAGCATGTGAGCTGGGTGATGTGACAGTGAGTGTCCACGGGGTGAGGATACTGAGAAGGTAACGTTAGGCCTGAGATACAGCAGATGGAGAAGAAGCCAGTCAGGCTTGTGGAACTATTTGGGGAGGTGAGAGCATGAATGAGTCATGAATGGAGAGGGCAGCAGTGAGGCTGAGAGTTGGAGGAAGATCATTTTAGGTGCACACAATGGAGAACAGGTACGAAGTCCCCAAGGTGAGGATGAGCATGCCTAGACAAAGAAGGGAAAGGGTGCAGTTATGACCGAAGTGAAGTGAGCACTTAAGGCCCTTTCAGCCCTTAACTCCCTAAAGGTAGCCAGGAGACTCTTGATTTCCTTCCTGCACTCTTAGCCCGCATCTATCCATCAGCAGCCCTTTTTAATTTATTACAGCAATATTCACATAAAATTCACCATTTTAAGCATTTTGAAGTGGACAAATCAGTGACATTCAGTACATTCAAGTGTTGTGCAACTATCACCACTACATAGTTCCGGAACACTTTCACTACCCCAGAAGGAAACCTCATACCCATTAAACAGTCACTCTTGTTTCCCTGACTGCCATTAATCTGCTTTCCGTCTCTATGAGTTTACCTAGTCTGGACTTTCCATATAAGGGAAGCCATACAATACAACCTTTTGGATCTGGCTTCTTTCACTTAGCATTATGTCTTTGAGGTTCATACGTGTTGTACCATGTATCAGTACTTCACTTCTTTTTATGGCTGAATAATGTTCCATTGTATGGCTAGATCACTTTTTTTTTTTTTTGAGACGGAGTCTCTCTCTGTCACCCAGGCTGGAGTGCAGTGGTGTGATGTCTCACTGCAAGCTCCACCTCTTGGGTTCAAGCCATTCTCCTGCCACAGCCTCCCAAGTAGCTGGGACTACAGGCGCCTGCCACCACGCCTGATTAATTTTTTGTATTTTTAGTAGAGACGGGGCTTCACCGTGTTAGCCAGGATGGTCTCAATCCCCTGACCTCGTGATCTGCCCACCTTGGCCTCCCAAAGTGCTGGGACTACAGGCATGAGCCACCGCGCCTGGCCTAGATCACATTTTCTTTATCCATTCCTTAGCTCATGGACATTTGGATAGCTTCCACGTTTTGGCTGATGTGAATGGTGTAGCCGTGAATATTTGTGTACCAATTTTTGTGTCTAGAAATATTTTCATTTTCATCCTCGTGGGTATAGACCCAGAAGTGGAATTGCTGGGTAATATAGTAAATTTATTTATTTATTTATTTATTGAGATGGAGTCTTGCTGTCGCCCAGGCTGCAGTGCAGTGGTGTGATCTCAGCTCACTGCAACTTTCACTTCCTAGCTTCAAGTGATTCTCCTGCCTCAGCCTCCCGAGTAGCTGGGATTACAGGTGCCGCCACCACACACCCAGCTAATTTTTGTATTTTTAGTAGAGACAGGGTTTCACCATGTTGACTAGGCTGGTCTCAAACTCCTGACCTCAGGTGATCCACCCACCTTGCCCTCCCAAAGTGCTGGGATTATAGGTGTGAGTCATTGCGCCCAGCCTGTAATTTTATGTTTAACATTTTAGGAACTTCAAACTCCCATAGCGACTACACCATTTTGCACTCCTAGCAGCAATGTACGAGGATTTCAATTTTTCCACATCTTTGCCAAAACTTTTAAAATTTATTATTATTACAGTCATCCTAGTGGGTGTGAAGTGATATCTCATTGTCATTTTGGTTTGCATTTCCCTATGAGTAATGTGTTGAACATCTTTTCATATGCTGCAAGCCATTTGTGTATCTTCTTTAGAGAAACATCTATGTAAGTCCTTTGCCCATTTTTTAATTGGGTTGTTTGTCTTTTTGCCATTGAGTTATACAAATTCCTTATGTGTTCTGGATACTAAACCCTTATTACATATGTGATTCATTAATATTATTTCTTTCATTCTGTGAATTGATTTTTTCTCTTTCTTGAAAAAGAAAGTGGCCTGTTAAGATGGCACACAAATGTTTTAAATTTTCCTGAAGTCCAATTTATCTATTTTTTCTTTTTTAGGGAGGAGGGGATGGAGTCTTGCTCTGTTGCCCAGGCTGGAGTGTGGTGGCACAATCTCGGCTCACTGCAAGCTCCGCCTCCCGGGTTCACACTGTTCTCCTGCCTCAGCCTCCCGAGTAGCTGGGACTACAGGCGCCTGCTACCATGCTTGGCTAATTTTTGTATTTTTAGTAGAGACAGGGTTTCGCCATGTTGGCCAGGATGGTCTCGATCTCCTGACCTCATGATCCACCCGCCTCGGCCTCCCAAAGTGCTGGGATTACAGGCGTGAGCCACAGCGCCCGGCCCAATTTATCGATTTTTTCTTTTGTTGCTTTTAGCATTGATGTCATAGCTAAAGAAACATTGCCAAGCCCAAGGTCATGAATATTTGCCTCTACATTTTATTATAAGAGTTTTATAGTCATAGCTCTTGTATTTAGGCCTCCAATACATTTTAAGTTCATTTTTGTATACAGTATGAGGAAAGGTTTGACTTTATTTGCATATGGATATCCAGTTGTCCCAGCACAATTTGTTAAAGAGATTATTGTTTCCTCATTGAATGGTCTTGGCAACTTCTGCAAAATCAATTAATTATAGATGTGTGGGGTTATTTCTGGATGCTCAGTTCTGTTTAGTTTTCTATGTAGATCTCCTTCAGCCAGTACCACACTGTTCTAATTATTGTAGGGGACTGAATAATCCTATTTTGATCTCTTTTTTCAAGGTTGGTTGGCTATTTGGCATCTCTTGATATTCTATATAAATTTTAGGATCAGCTTTTCTATTTCTGCAAAAATGGCTATTGGAATTTTGGTAGGGAGTCTGCTGAATCTGGAGATAGTTTTGGGGAGTATTTGCCATGTTAATATTAAGGCTTTCAATCCATGAATACAGGATATCTTTCCATTTATTTGTGTCTTTAGTTTCTTCCAGCAGCACCTTTTCAATGTACAAACCTTGTACCTCCTTGGTTGGATTTATATTCCTAATCATTTTATTCTTTTTGATGCCTTTGTAAATGGAGTTTTTTTTTATTTTGCAGATTGCCCATTGCTACTGTGTAACAATACTACTGATGTTTTAATGTTGATCCTGTAGCCTGTAACTTTGCTAAATGTGATTATTAAGAAATTAATAAATTGTTACAGTTAATAAATTAATAAAACTATTAGCTTTAATAGTTTTATTTTGCGCTGTGGATTATTTAAGATTTTTTATATTTAAGGTTGTATGTCAGTCCGGGTGCAGTGGCTCATGCCTGTAATCCCAGCACTTTGGGAGGCTGAGGTGGGTGGATCACCTGAGGTCAGGAGTTCAAGACCAGCCTGGCCGACATGGGCTCTGCTAAAAATACAAAAATTAGCCGGGCGTGGTGGCAGGTGCCTGTAATCCCAGCTACTCTGGAGGCTGAGGTGGAGAATTGCTTGATTGGTTCCTGCTCTTAGGGAGAGCACTGAATTTTCCACCATTGAGTATGAGCGAGAATCCATCTCAAAACAAAACAAAACCAAAAGAAAAAAAAAAAAAACCAACAGCAACAACAACAAAAAAATAAGGTCATATTTCTTTTTCTTTCTTTTTTTTTTTTTTTTGAGACGGAGTCTCTCTCTGTCGCCCAGGCTGGAGTGCAGTGGCGCAATCTCGGCTCACTTGCAAGCTCCACCTCCCGGGTTCACGCCATTCTCCTGCCTCAGCCTCTCGAGTAGCTGGGACTACAGGCATTGGCCACTATGCCTGACTAATGTTTTGTATTTTTGGTAGAGATTGGGTTTCACCATGTTGGCCAGGATGGTCTCTATCTCCTGACCTCGTGATCCACCTGCCTCAGCCTCCCAAAGTGCTGGGATTACAGGCGTGAGCCACCGCGCCCGGCTGGTCATACTTCTATATATGCGTATCTATATAGTTTTACTTCTTTCTTTTCAACTTGGATGCCTTTTGCTTCTTTTTAATATAATATGATGTTGCCTGATTGGCATGCCTGAAACTTCCAGGACAATGTTGAATGGAAGTGATGACAGTGAGCATTCTTGTTTGGTCCCTGCTCTTAGGGGAGAGCGTTGAATTTTCCACCGTTGAGTATGATTCAGCAAGCCTTTGGGCCTTGAACCTCTCTATTTTCCTCTATTCCCACTCCCACTCGCCAGCCCCGTACCTGGACGACTACCACAGCCTTGTAAAGTGGATCTCCACTCTTCCCCCTGTTCTGAACCCCTCCTGTCAGTTCTCACGTCAATCTCTTTTTTCCCTCTGGGGTTCAGAGGATCCAGCTCCCTGCAGGCTCCCGCTTCCCGTCTTGCTTCTTTCATAGCCCTTATCATGATTTTATTCTGTTTTTTTTTTTTTTTTTTTTTTTTGAGACGGAGTCTCACTCTGTCACCCAGGATGGAGTGCAGTGGCATGATCTCAACTGACTGCAAGCTCCGCCTCCTGGTTTCACGCCATTCTCCTGCCTCAGCCTCCCGAGTCACTGGGACTACAGGAGCTCACCACCTCGCCCCAGCTAATTTTTTTGTATTTTTAGTAGAGACAGGGGTTTCATTGTGTTAGCCAGGATGGTCTCGATCTCCTGACCAGCCCGCCTGGGCCTCCCAAAGTATTGGGATTACAGGCGTGAGCCACCATGCCTGGCCTTAATTTTTGTATTTTTAGTAGAGATGGGGTTTCACCATTTTGGCCAGGATGGTCTTGATCTCTTGACCTCATGATCCACCTGTCTAGGACTCCCAGAGTGCTGGGATTACAGGCGTGAGCCACTGCACCTGGCCATAATAAAAAAATGTTAACAGGCTGCTGAAGCAGATCTTAGTGAAAGTTCTTGGAATA
>DAKLCV010001784.1:0-48042 GCA_030247045.1 Colobus guereza
TGAGCTCAATTTGGAGAGATGGCGTCTTGCGTTGCTCAAGCTGATCTCAAACTCCTGAGCTTAAGCAGTCCTCCCTCCTCGGCCTCCCAAAGTGCTGGGATTACAGGGATGAGCCACCACACCCGGCCAATGTATCAATTTTAAAAACAATAGGCGTGGAACCAAAAGTATGCTGGAAGTTCCTGGATATGATAGCTCATGCTATCCAAGGTTTCCTTGCTCTTAGGTGTATTTTTTTTTTTTTTTATGAGACGGTGTCTCGCTCTTGTCCAGGCTGGAGGGCAGTGGTGTGATCTCAGCTCACTGCAACCTCTGCCTCCCAGGTTCAAGTGATTCTCGTGCCTCAGCATCCCGAGTAGCTGGGATTACAGGTGCCTGCTACCACGCCTGGCTAATTTTTGTATTTTTTTTTTTTGGTAGAGACGGGTTTTGTTTTTTTTTTTTTAGTAGAGACGGGGTTTCACCAGGCTGGCCAGGCTATTCTTGAACTCCTTACCTCAGCCTCCTGCCTCAGTCTCCCAAAGTGCTGGGATTCCAGGCGTGAGCCACCGTGCCCGGCAGCTCTTAGGTGTACTTCTAATCGACGTTTCTTATTTAGCCAAGTGTTTGGCTCTCCCTGGCATGACAACTGGAATCATGCAACCTCACACTCAGTTTAGGGTACATTATTCCCTGTTCCTTTTTCTTTACTTCCATGGGATGTTAGAGCTTATTCCTTCATTAGTTAGTTCCACCAAAAGCTCCTGGACTCCTTACGTGCACTGTGTAAGTGCGACTGGAAGAGGACAGGCTGGTGCTCTTGGTTAAGTCTCTTCAGCGATGGAGGACCCAGTTTCCTTCTTCGTAAAAACGGCGTGATCATTGGGAAATAATGCGCTAAGGCATAATAGTAAGTGCTTAATACAGTGGTTCCCGAGGTGTGATCTCCAGACCAGCAGCACCAGTACCACTTGGGAACTCCACAGAAATGCAAATTCTAGGGCCTCACCCGAGATTTACAGAATCAGAAACTCTACGGGGAGGACTAGGACGCAATCTGTTTAAACAAGTCTTGGAGGTGATGAGGATTCATGTTCAAGTTTGAGAACCGCAGGGTTAATAGGTGGTAACTATTAGCAGTTGGTACTTGAGGCTGCAGAGACAATGAAAAACTCAGCTGGCTAAAGTTAAGCACTAAGGTGTCAGCAGCACCCACAGGGCTCTCAACTGCCTGGGTCCCCGCCCTCACTCCCGTCTCACTCAACAGGCCCCTCCGAGAGCGCTCGCTGATTGGTGGAGTTTCTGGTCGACATTCACCACCCACCCAACCTCAGAGCGCGTAAACTGAGAGGGGCGGAAGTAGGCGGGCGAGAGCTGTACGCCTATTGGCTACAGACCACGCCGCAGAGTGAGGGGGCGGGGCTGCGCGTGCGCGGGGCCGAGGCGCGCCCCTGGCGGCCGTTGAAAAATGGCGACTGTGGCGGAGTTGAAGGCTGGTGAGTGCGAGCGGGGAGGCCTCCGCATGGGAAGCGTCGGGCCATCATCTTGTGGAAAGGATGGGACGGGAGGAGAGCGCGCGGAACACAAGGGTTGGCTTTTGCAGGGGTCATTCTTCGGTGTGAGGGCCTGCGGGGAACGTCTGGCTGCCGTCCCGGCCTGTGCGCAGGGAGCTCTTACGGGGAAGACGTTGCCCACTGGCGAGTTTTAAACCAGTTTGGAGCTGAAGGAGGAGTTGCATAATCTTCAAGCATCTAAGAGGCCTATAGGACTGCATCTTGGGCCCCTGGCGCATCTTATTGGACCCTGCCGGGGGCTGGAGGGCTTGCTTGGACCGGGCTTGGCACTCAGGGCTGATGACTACAATTCCCACAATCCCTATTGGGTTAGGCACTGCCCTAAACAATTTGCTTGGTTGTCTGCTGGATCCTTACAACAACCTGTTAAGTAGCCCTCCCCTCCCCGCCTTTTTTTTTTTTTTTTTTTAAAAGATTGGGTCTCTCTGTCGCCCAAGCTGGAATGCAGTAGCGCGATCACAGCTCACTGCAGCCTCGAACTCCGGGACTCCAGTAATCCTCCCACCTCAGCTTCCAGAGCAAGTGGGAATACAGGCACTCTTCACCACGCCCGGCTAATTTTTCTGTTTTTTGTAGATACGGGGTCTTGCTGTATTGCCCAGGCTGATGTCGAACTCCTGGTCTCATGCTATCCTCCCACCTTGGCCCCCTCAAAGTACTGGGATTACAGGCGTGAGTGCCTGGCCCGTTTTTCATCGGAAGAAACTAGAGGCAAAAAGTTTGCTGGCCAGGCCATTTTCCTGTCTTTTGAGGAAAAGATACTCTAAGCTAGTTACGTGCGAGTCATTAATGACGTTTGTACACTGTTTACTTTGAAACAAATGTCCAGACAAGTAATAGTAATAATAGTTATCATTGAGCCTCATGTGTCAGGCACTACTCAGCCTGTGTGTTACCTGATTGTAACAACCCTATACCCATTTCATAGATTGGGAAACTGAGGTACTGAGAAGTGAAATAGCCCAAAGTGATTTCACTAGAAAGAGACACAGGGTGGGAACCTAGTTGTGATGCACCTGACTGCCAGGTCTTAATCACTGAGCAATATTGCTGTCCAATAAATAAAACCAGTTCCAGTTTGCAGGGAACCCAGGGTTTAAACTAGTAATTCTTAGAGATTTTACAGAGGAGACGTGTATAAAAGTGTGTATTTGGGGCACAGGGTTGGTGAACAGTCATAAAACAGCAGGCATGCGTCTGTCCACAAGAACAGACTTCACACGAATCTACAGATTGTGTTCCCAGGGAAATACACATCACATGTAATATTGCATACATTTTCAGAGGATTTAAAGGTACACTTGGAATGAGCCAAGCACAGTGGCTCACGCCTGTAATCCTAACACTTTGGGAGGATTGCTTGAGCCCAGGAGTTTAAGACCAGTCTGGCCAACATAGTGAGACCCCATCTTTATAAAAAAAAAAAAAAAAGCCTGGCATAGTGGCCTGTGCCTGTAGTCCCAGCTACCCCACAGGCTGAAGCAGGAAGATCGCTTGAGCCCAGGAGATAGAGGTGACGATGAGCTACAGTGGTGCCACTGCACTCCAGCCTGGGCAACAAAATGAGACCTTGTCTCAAAAAAAATACAAATTTAAAAAAAAAAAAAGAAAAGATACTCTTGAAATATAAGCGAGGTTAAAACCTTTCCGAAGAAGTTTTGATGGCCCAGTGTTCTAAGCATAATAGAGGGAAAGGTAAAATGGTATGGACCTCCAAAAGGAACCCGGTGAAAACTTGTTTGCCAGCCAGTTACCTTATATTTTATGGGCTTTTACCTTTTTTAGCACGATCACATTTTTCCTCCTCATTTGGTTCTATCTCTGAGAGGTAAAGCTCATTATTTTAGAGAAGGCAACTGAGGCATGGGTTGGTAATCCACCACTGAGGTGCTGATGCAACATGCTAGCTTTCCTGTTTCCACTGTCACTAATTCTCATTTCTCTGCCCAGTTTGAGGCTGTCCTGTGTGTAATACAGAGTAATTGGGACAGGATCCTTGCCAGTGACAAAATCTCTCCATCTAATTTCCAAAGATGGAATTAGAGAATAGGGGTTCAGTTATGATTCTAAGAGTACAATAAGGCTGTACCTTCCTTTTATGGGCCTGTGACAAAGTCTGATCGGGTGGTAACTGTACTTAACCTATTTGCAAGAAGGTTGAAAGGCTGCTTTAAAAATGAGAGGAAAGAAAGGTCAAAAGTCAGTAAAGAGTGTATCTCTTTAGTCATATGATCCAGGGTTATTGTTGATGTTATTTATTGAAGCTTAGAAAGATCTTATGTCCATACAGCCCAGGAGCTGTCTTTATGGGTTTTTGTTACTGTGGTGTACTTATTTGGTGCCTTTGGCAAGGTGCAGAACAGTGTTAAACTACATTGATTTCCCAGTAGTATACAGCAATGTATTATAATCCTCCTGAGCTCTTGCTATGTTCTTGGCTCTGTGGATGAGATGTGTTCATTCTCTGAAGTTGTCATTTAGCTGGTAGGAACTCTTTGAAAATAGAAAGTTCCAGATCAGTACAAGGGGTGGTGCCAATTCAGTCCTAAGATCCCCATTATCTATGCAAAATATGTACAGCCAAATCCCATGATCATAACTGCTTTGTCATGGTGACTCTGGCTAATCAGTAAGTTAGGTTTACATTCTGCATACACATACCTGACTCCTTAAGATGGCATTGATATGGTCACGTGCTAGATTTCTAACTAGGCTTAACATTTCGGAATCCTGCTGTTCTAAGGAATTAACTCATAGTTCTCTTTAAAACAACAAAGAGGCCAGCAGGCATGCTGGCTCACACCTATAATCCCAGTACTTTGGGAGGCTGAGGCAGGCGGATCACGAGGTGAGGAGATGGAGACCATCCTGGCCAACATAGTAAACCCTGTCTCTACTAAAAATACAAAAATTAGCCGGGCGTGGTGGGGCGTGCCTGTAATCCCAGCTATTCAGGAGGCTGAGGCAGGAGAATCACTTGAACCCGGGAACCTGGAGATTGCAGCGAGCCGAGATCGTGCCACTGCCCTCCAACCTGGCGACAGAGCGAGATTGTCTCAAAACAACAACGAAAAACCCAAAACAGCTTTTCACTCCCTGAAGGGTTCTGGATTATCAAAGGTTTGTGTTTTTTTTTTTTGGTTGGTTGGTTGGTCGGTTGGTTGTTTTAGACCGAGTCTCTCTCTTTGCCCAGGCTGGAGTGCAGTGGCACCATCTTGGCTCACTGCAACTTCCGCCTCCTGGGTTCAAGCGATTCTCCTGCCTCAGCCTCCCAAGTTGCTGGGACTACAGGCGCGTGCCACCACACCTGGCTAATTTTTTGTATTTTTAGTAGAGATGGGGTTTCACCTTGTTAGCCAGGATGGTCTCGATCTCCTGATGTCGTGATCCGCCCGCCTCGGCCTCCCAAAGTGCTGGGTTACAGGCATGAGCCACCATGCCCTGCCATCAAAGGTTTTTACGCAGTAACCCAACAGACTTCTTTTATGGAATATAGTTGTGTTCTTTAATCATCTTTCTAGACCGAAGGTTGTTATGACAAGCAGAACCTGTGTGCAGTGGCAGACACTCTTGAAAATATATGAGAGACTGGGGCTTAAGTTCAGGTCCAAGTAAGCAACTATAATTCTATCCCCCACCTTTTCCCCTCACTAAAGAATTATGTATTGGCCGGGCACCGTGGCTCATGCCTGTAATCCCAGCACTTTGGGAGGCCGAGGTGGGTGGATCACAAGATCAGGAGATTGGGACCATCCTGGCCAACACGGTGAAACCCCATCTCTACTAAAAATACAAAAAAGAATTAGTTGCACATGGTGGCACGTGCCTGTAGTCCCAACTACTCGGGAGGCTGAGGCAGGAGAATTGCTTGAACCTGGGAGTCAGAGGTTGCAGTGAGCTGAGATCACCACCACTGCACTCTAGCCTGGGCGAAAGAGAGAGACTCTGTCTCCAAAAAAAAAGAATATGTATTAGACTGGCCGGGTGCGGTGGCTCACGCCTGTAATCCCAGCACTTTGGGAGACCGAGGTGGGCAGGTCATGAGGTCAGGAGATCGAGACCATCCTGGCTGACATGGCAAAACCCGTCTCTACTAAAAAAAAAAATTCAAAAAATGAGCCGGGAGTGGTGGCAGGTGCCTGTAGTCCCAGCTACTCGGGAGGCTGAGGCAGGAGAATGGTGTGAACCCGGGAGGCGGAGCTTGCAGTGAGCAGAGATGCGCCACTGCACTCCAGCCTGAGGGACAGAGCGAGACTCCTTCTCAAAAAAAAAGAATATGTATTAGACTACAGCCCCTGACAATGCTGTTGAGGTAGGAATAAACTTGAATTTGCTCAAATATGTTAAGACTAAATCAATGCAACATGAGAACTGTATTTTTTAGTATAAATGTGGCTGGTGGTAGTTAGTGTAATTGTTTAATAATTTGTCACAATGTTTAGATTGAGAGCTGCTTTTGTACCATTTACCTTTTCAACATTTCTTTTCAAAGTATGCCTAAGAATGATAAATTTACTCTGTAACTGAAACCTTAATATTTTATATCAAACAGTTTTAAAGGACACCTTGGAAAAAAAGGGGGTATTAGGGCATTTAAAAGCAAGGATCCGAGCTGAAGTTTTCAATGCCCTAGATGATGACCGTGAACCCCGACCATCATTGTCTCATGAAAACCTTCTAATTAATGAATTAATTCGGGAGTCTTTAGAATTCAACAAATATAAGTATACAGCATCTGTCCTCATAGCAGGTAAGTGGTTATTGTTTATCACATAAAATCTGTTTCTCCCCTTTCCCCAATTCTCAGAAAGTGTTTATCCTAGAAATCTAATTCTGTTACCAAACAGTGCCATCTGGGTGACTGGGACACAAAAATCACATGGGCTCTTTCTGTAGCTTAAACAAATTCTCACAAGGGAAAATACGTAACTTAATCATCACTTAAACTAGGCATATACTTGGAAAAATCATCTATAATTCCTGGTACTAAGAATAAGCAATTGTTGACATTTTGTCCTGTTTGCCACCAGTTTTTTCCTGTGTATTAAGCTTTGAAAATATACGCTGATAAAATATATTATTTATTAAAAAATAGGCTGGGTGGGTGGCTCACACCTGTAATCTCAGTGCTTCGAGAGCCTAAGGCAAGAAGATTACTTGAGCCCAGGAGTTCCAGACCAGCCTGGGCAACACAGGGAGAACCCAGCTCTGCAAAAGAATTTTTAAAATTGGCCGGGCGCGGTGGCTCAAGCCTGTAATCCCAGCACTTTGGGAGGCCGAGACGGGTGGATCACGAGGTCAGGAGATCGAGACCATCCTGGCCAACACGGTGAAACCCCGTCTCTACTAAAAAATACAAAAAACTAGCCGGGCGAGGTGGCGGGAGCCTGTAGTCCCAGCTACTCCGGAGGCTGAGGCGGGAGAATGGCGTAAACCCGGGAGGCGGAGCTTGCAGTGAGCTGAGATCCGGCTACTGCACTCCAGCCCGGGCGGCAGAGCGAGACTCCGTCTCAAAAAAAAAAAAAAATTTTTCAAATTAGCCATGCATGGTGGCACGTGTCTGTAGTCCTAGCTGAGGCTGAGCGGGGCCCGGCGAGTGGGGGGATCATGTGAGCCCATGTGCTCTGGGCTGCAGTGAGCCATGATCACATCACTACACTCCAGTCTGGGCAACACAGAGAGACCCTGTCTCTTTTTTCTTTTTCCAGAGACAGAATCTCGCTCTGTTGCACAGACTGGACTGCAGTGGTGTGATCGTGGCTTATTGCAACTTTGACCTCCCGGGCTCAAGCAGTCTTCTTGCACCAGTCTCCTGAGTAGCTGGGACCACAGGTGCATCCCTCCACGCCCAGCTAAATGTTTTATTTATAGAGTTGAGTTCTCACTATGTTGCCCAGCCTGGTATTGAACTCCTGGGCTCAGGTGATCCACCTATCTCAGACTCCCAAAATGCTGGGATTACAGGCATGAGGCACTGCACCCAGCCCCTGTCTTTTTTTTTTTTTTTTTTTTTTGAGATGGAGTCTCACTCTATCGCAATCTCAGCTCTCTGCAACTTCCGCCTCCTGGGTTCAAGCAGTTTTCCTGCCTCAGCCTCCCAAGTAGCTGGAACTACAGGTGTGTACTACCACGCCCGGCAAATTTTTGTATTTTTTAGTAGAGACGAGGTTTCACCATATTGGACAGGCTGGTCCAACTCCTGTCTCTTAAAAAAAAAACTCTCCCTCTCTATATATAGGTATGTAGATATCTGTGTGTGTGTGTGTATGTGTCTGTGTGTATGTATCTATATATATATAAAAAATGGAGATAAAACTTTGAAGTGTTACTACTATGTAGTAGTTAGGTATATTTACAAATGTATGTATCTAAAAGCATGCTATTTATAAAGGACTAGGCATTATATTAGGTTATTCTTGGATTGCTATAAAGAAACAGCTGAGACTGGGTAATTTATGAGGAAAAGAGGTTTTTTTTTTTTGTTTTTGTTTTTTTAGAGAGTCTTGCTCTGTCACCAAGGCTGGAGTGCAGTGGCGTAATCTCGGCTCACTGCAACCTCTGCCTCCTGGGTTCAAGTGATTCTCCTGCCTCAGCCTCCCAAGTAGCTGGGACTACAGACACGTGCCACCATGCCAGGCTAATTTTTTGTATTTTTAGTAGAGACAGGGTTTCACCTTGTTAGCCAGGATGGTCTCAATCTCCTGACCTCGTGATCCACCCACCTCGGCCTCCCAAAGTGTTGGGATTACAAGCATGAGCCACTGTGCCTGGTTGAAGAAAAGAGGTTTACTTGGCTCACGGTTCTGCAGACTGTACAAGCATGGCACTAGCATCTGCTCAGCTTCTGGGAGGCCTCAGGGAGCTTTTACTCACTGCAGCAAGCATGTTACATGGTGAAAGCAGAGGCCAAGGGTAGGGAAGGTTAGTGCCACACACTTTTAAATGACCAGATCTCATGAGAACACACTCACTGTGGTAAGGACAGCACCAAGCTATGGAGGATCCACCCCCACGACCCAAACAACTCCCGCCAGGTCCCACTTCCAACACTGGGGAGTGCATTTCAACATGAGATTTGGGCAGGGACAAATATCCAGACTCTATCAGCAGGGAAACTCCAAACTCATCCTAGTGATAGGAGGCAGAGAATGATATTGGGGGTTGGCGGTGGGCAGTTGAAGATAAATTTCCTTTATCTGTTGAATTTTATTTCTTAAGAAACAAATTTTCTCTTCAAGTGTAACAGTTATTGAGTAGTGAGAATATTTTTAATATCTTCCGCTGACTTTTTAAATGTCTTCTCTCAAAAAAGTGAGGAGAGACTGGATATAAATAAGTCAGAATCCTGGTTACTCCTGGACTTGGTGGGGTGGGGGATGAAGTTGGGGCGTGGTCCAAGGCACCCTAATGTGCATCATCGGATTCCCTTGCTTCAGGTTCTGTCTCTGCTTTGACTACTTCATGCCTCAGAGATGTGCCTCAGCAAAGAAACGAGGCCAGGAGGTAGATTTTGCAAGACAGAGTGAATTCTTTGTGAAGTTAGAATTTTTCATTACAGATCCTTTATTTAATATTAAACATACATCTTAATTACATAAAGACTCATGATTTTTATTGGTTTAAGGATCTTTGATATCAGCATCTCTACTTTCATTAGTTTGTTATAGATGGCTGTATGATACCAGTTATACCCAGAAAAGAAGAAATTATGAAAATATCTGTTAGGGACTTGGGCTTCACCAGAATGAAATATAGTGACAGTAGTCAAGTTTTCATGTTAAATGTTTTGGCTTTTTTAAAAAAACTGGGATATAATTTACGTACAATAAAATTTACCTTTTCAACTGTACAGTTCTATAGCTTTAGTCAAATGCCTGTAGTTGTGTAATTACTACCAGATCACAATCAAGATATCACCAGCCTTTTTGGCATCAGGGACCGGTTTCGTGGAAGACAATTTTTCCATGGCCCTGGGAGGATGGTTCCGGATGATTCAAGCATACTGCATTTATTACACATTTTATTTCTATGATTACATTATAATATATAATGAAATAATTATATAACTCACCATAATGTAGAATCATTGGGAGCCCTGAGCCTGTTTTCCTGCAACTAGATGATCCCATCTAGGGGTGATGGGAGGCAGTGAGAGATCATCAGGCATTAGATTCTCATGAGGAGTGTGCAACCCGGATCCCTCGCATGTGCAGTTCACAACAGGGTTCACACTCCTATGAGAATCTAATGCTGCCAACAGGAGGCAGAGCTCAGGCGGTGATGCAAGGGATGGGCAGCAGCTGTAAACACAGACCAAGCTTCTCTCACTTGCTTGCCCACTGCTCACCTCCTGCTGTGTGACCCAGTTTCTAATCTGTGGCCCAGGAGTTGGGGACCCCTGCTATAGGTGGAACCATTCAGGATGTAGCCTTTTGAGTCTGCCTCTTTTCACTTAGTATAATACATTCAAGATTCAGCCATGTTTGTTTTCCTTTGAACACTGTTCTATTGTGTGACTGTGCTAGTTTACTCATCTATTACCAGTTGATGGGCCTTGAGTTGTTTCTAGTTTTAGCAATTAGGAATCAAGCTGCCATAAACATTTACATACAGGTTTTTGTGAGAACATAAGTTTTCATTAGTCTTGGGTAGAAGCTAAGAGTGGGATTGCTGGGTTGTGTGGTTAAGTGCACACTCACCTTTATAAGAAAACTGCTCAACTGTTTTCCAAAGTGGCTGTACCATTGTGCTTTCCCACCAGCAAAGTGTGCAAGTTCCAGTTACCCCACTGGGGTTAATTTTAATTTTAATTTTTATTTATAATTATTGTCACCAAATGGATATTCTTTTCAAAAATAAGTTATTGGTAAACAGACTTCTAAAATTTAGTATTATAATTTGGATATAGAAACGGTATTTCCCAACCAAACACTGGGGAATTTAAAAAGTGAATTTATGTTAAACTATATTAAAACATGCATTTAACAAAAGAGATATTTTGAAAGTCATAAAATCACAGGCAATTTTATCTGTCTTGGTATGTGTTGTCATCCTTCCAAAATCTGAAAAGTGTGTGTCTTGTAAATGTGATTCTTTTCAAAATCTTACTTGCTTTTCAGTTTAATAGGCTCAGTGTTCTCATGAATTTCTTTCTTCCAGAATCTGGTCAACCTGTCGTTCCATTGGACAGACAGTTTCTCATCCATGAACTAAATGCATTTGAAGAATCAAAGGATAATACAATGTAAGAATTTTTTTTAAAAGAAGTTTCCAAATATTGTATTAGAGTCATAATTGCACCATAGTGGTTTTACTTCATTTTAATTCAAGTATTTGTTCAGATCTAGTGTGTGTCAAGCATTGTACTAAATCCAGGGTGTGCAGGAGTGAACAAGTCAGATGAGGTCTGTGTTTGCTGAAGCTAAATTTCCATGGCCTCAGAGTGACTAAGCATCTTCTTTCTGGGGTTAGCTCCTTTTGACTTCTTGATCCTTTGTCCTTCTAAGGCTTTGTTCTTTTTTTTTTTTTAATTTATAATTTCAACTTTTATTTGTATTTTCAAATTATTTTTGTAGAGACAAGGCCTCACATTGTTGCCCAGGCTGGTCTTGAACTCCTGACCTCAAGTGATCTTCCTGCCTTGGCCTCCCAAAGTGCTAGGGTTGCAGGCGTAAGCCCCCCATGCCTGGAGCCTCTGAGACTTCACCATGTCAGTTGTTTTCTTCATATTTAACTCTTCCTTCACTTCAACTAGGAAGGTACTCAGATCTCTCCTCTCCTGAAAAAAAAAAAAAAAAACAACCTATGAACTTCAACCCTCAACTTCTGCTTGAATTCCTTTTTCTACCAAGATTACTGAATCAGCCCACTGCTTTCATTACTATTACTCTCTCCTTTGCCCTCCATGCACCTCCTCTCACTAGCTATGCTCTTGAAAAGGAGGATGACCACTTTCTAGTTTTCTTAGGTTTTTTCTATTTCAATGTTTCTTAAACTTTTTCTGGAGGGTTCCTGTATGGCCAAAAAAAAAAAGTACATAGGAAACCTGAGAACATAGCTTAAAGCAGCCTTTTTTTTAAATCTAGAACTTCCTTTGAAGCCTTATGTTTTCTTATCCTAGAAGTTCTTAAGGCCAGGTGAGGTGTCTCATGCCTGTGATGCCAGCACTTTGGAAGGCTGAAGTAGATGGATCACTTGAGCTCAGGAGTTCAAGACCAGCCTGGGCAACATGGGGAAACCCCATGTCTAGCCAGACGCGGTGGCTCGTGCCTGTAATCCCAGCAGTTCAGAGGCCGAGGCAGGCGGATTACCTGAGGTCAGGAGTTCGAGACCAGCCTGGCCAACATGGTGAAACCCCATCTCTACTAAAAATACAACAAGATTAGCCAGGCATGGGGGCGTGTGCCTATAGTCCCAGCTACTAGGGAGGCTCAGGCATGAGAATCGCTTTAACCTGGGCAGTGAGCCAGGATCGTACCACTGTATTCTAGCCTAGGTGACGGAACCAGACCCTGCCTCAAAAAAAAAAAAAAAAGTTCTTAAAAGTTGTTCGCTTTACCATACAAATGTTTTAAATGACATTCCAGTTAAATTTAACTCTCCCACAAATCCTTGTGTAAAATTAATGTTCCAGGATCATATACTACCTTTGTCATTGTGTGTATAGTGAAGTCCCAGTTGCTTAGCATAGCATTTTAGGCCTCTATCTTTCTACCCTGTCTGTTGTTGTATCTGCTCACACCTGATTTCTGATTGTGCCCTGAAGACACTTTGTAACTTTATGCCGCTTTGCCTTGTAAGCCATTCCCTTATTCCAGAAGCCCTAGATCACCTTTTTCCCTCTTAACTTCTACTGGAGCATCTTTCCTTTCTATTGGCCCTGTTCAGATGGTAACTCCTTTATGACGTTTTCCTCTTTCTCTTCCCCTCATCTTCTCGTGTTTCTTTTTTTTTTTTTTTTTTTTGAGATAGGGTCTCTCTCTGTTGCCCATGCTGGAGTGCAGTGGCCCCATCTCAGCTCACTGCAGTCTCCTCCCGGGATTCTCCTGCCTCAACCTCCTGAGTAGCTGGGATTACAGGTGTGTACCACCATGCCCAGCTAATTTTTTTTTCATATTTTTTAGTAGAGATGGGGTTCCACCATGTTGGCCAGGCTGGTCTCGAACTCCTGGCCTCAAGTGACCTGCCCACCTCCACCTCCCAAAGTGCTGTGGGTTTTATTTTGTTTGTTTTTTCAAGGCAGGGTTTCACTCTGATGCCCAGGTCTCTAGAGTGCAGTGGCTTGATCATGGCTCACTGCAGCTTTGAACTCCTGGGCTCAAGCGATCCTCCCACCTCATCCTCCCATGTAGCTGGAATTACAGGCATGCGCCAGCATGCATCATCATGCCTGGCTAATATTTATATTTTTTGTAGAGATGGTGTTTTACCATGTTAGCCAGGCTGGTCTTCAATTCCTCAGCTCAAGGTATATACACCTGCCTTGGTCTTCCAAAGTGTTGGGATTACAGGCATGAGCCACTGCACCTGGTGACAAGTGTTTTGAAAAGTATAAAAATTGTGTAGTTGAGAACGGTGGGAAAAATAATTGGGGGAATCTAAGCGTGACTTAGGATGAGCAGTGAGGTATTACATCGTTTAATACAAGACAGTATTTTACATTTAGCAGTTGATGAAAATAAGCAATGATTTTACTCCTACTGGCTTCTTGGTAGCTTTTGAGATACCTACTTCAGATGAAAGTATTAAGAAGTTTGTGCTTGCTTTGGCAGCACATGTACTAAAATTGGAGCAGTACGGAGATTAGCATGGCCCCGGCAAAGGGATGACATGCAAATTCGTGAAACGTTTCATATGTTTTAAAAAAAGAAGGCTGGGCCCGGTGGCTCACGCCTGTAATCCCAGCACTTTGGGAGGCCGAAGCAGGCAGATCACAAGGTCAGGAGATTGAGACCATCCTGACTAACAGGGTGAAACCCGTCTCTACTAAATATACAAAAAATTAGCCAGGCAAGGTGGTGGGTGCCTGTAGTTCCAGCTACTCACGAGGCTGAGGCAAGAGAATGGTATCAACCCAGGAGGCGGAGCTTGCAGTGAGCTAAGATCGTGCCACTGCACTCCAGGCTGGGTGACAGAGTGAGACTCTGTCTCAAAAAAAAAAAAAAGTTGCTGAAACAGCTTTAGTTTTTAAAAGTTAGGTAACTTCTTTAAGCCCTTGTGTCTCACGCTTCAGTGATTGGCATTCACAAAGTTTGCCATAGTCACGTATTACTCATTTACTTACAGGTCTACAGTGCTGCATCTAAAACCATTGAGGCCAGATATATGTTTGAAAAGCCAAACGTTTTCAGGTTTTAAAATGACATGCCTGTAGTCCTAGCTACTTAGGAGGGTGAGGCAAGAAGATTGCTTAAATCCTGGAGTTCGAGGCTGCAGTGAGCCATGATCTTGCTGCTGCACTCCAGTGTGGACCACACAGCAAGAGTTCAATTCTTTTTTTTTTTTTTTTGAGATGGAGTCTGGCTCTTGTCATCCAGGCTGGAGTGCAGTGGCGCGATCTCAGCTCACTGCAACTGCCACCTCCCAGGTTCAAGCGATTCTCCTGCCTCAGCTTCCCAAGTAGCTGGGACTGCAGATGCGTGCCACCACGCCCAGCTAATTTTTTGTATTTTTAGTAGAGACAGGGTTTCACCATGTTAGCTAGGATGGCCTCCATCTCCTGACCTCATGATCCGTCTGCCTCGGCCTCCCAAAGTGCTGGGATTACGGGTGTGAGCCATCGCGCCTAACCCGAGACTTCAATTCTTTAAAAAAATAAAGTAATATGGTACATATACCAAATACTACATATATGTGCCAGGGAGTCCTGAAGTAGTGTTTCACAATCACATTGATTTGTTTTTTTTTTTTTGAGACGGAATTTTGCTCTTGTCGCCCGGGCTGGAGTGCAATGACACGATCTCGGCTGACCGCAACCTCTGCCTCCTAGGTTCAAGCAACTCTCCTCCCTCAGCCTCCTGAGTAGCTGGGATTACAGGCATGGACCACCACACCCAGCTAATTTTGTATTTTTAGATAGGGGGTTTCTCCACGTTGGTCAGGCTGGTCTTGAACTGCCGACCTCAGGTGATCCTCCTACCTCGGCCTCCCACAGTGCTGGGATTACAGGCATAAGCCATCACACCCAGTACATTAATATTTTCACACAAAGTAAGATAAAGTCTGTGATAGCCTTGTTAGGTCAACCCTTGCCATCTCATGATTTTTTTGCCAGATATATGAAGAGAGTCCAGTTTTCAGAATTTTGCATTTCAGAATTACAGGTAAGGTATTGTGAGGACGCACTTTTCTTTAAATTATCTTTTTGAAACTTATTTTTAAAAATAAACCTTAATCCATGAATTTACACGTTGCCTCTCCCTCCTGGACTCAAGCGATCCTCCCATCTCAGCCTGCCCGTAGCTGGGACCACAGGTGCATATTTCATTGTGTGGCTAATTTAAAATCAAATTGCTGTAGAGCTAGGGGACTCATTGTGTTGTTCAGGCTGTCTCAAACTCCTGCTTAAGGCCAGGCTGGCCCCCCAAAGTCCTGGGATTACAGGCCTGAGCACCCATATCCAACCCAAAATTTTAATCACAAGTAAATTTTATTGACTATCAATTTAAAAAATAAAATTTTCAACATTTAAAAATCATCTTGAACCAATTAACACTTTGGGGAAGATTAAAGTAAACAAAGGACCTGTTTTATATTACTAGGTGATGCTTTCATAAGAGTTGAGGCATCTTATTAAATAAAGAAACTTTCCTGGTTTCCTTGTTGCATGGAAAAATTGGTATGATATTATTCCAGAATTTGGTGGCTTAAAACAACAACATAGATTATTTGTGGGATGTTTGGGGATTTGGGATTGGCGTAGTCACATAAGTCTAGCTCAGGCTGCCCCATGAGGTTGTAGTCAAGATGCCAGCCAGGGTTGTAGTCTGAAGCCTTGAATGTGGCTGAACTATCAGCTTCCAAACTCATAATGATATTGACAGGCGGCCTCAGTTTCTTATCGCATGTACCTTTCTGGGGTTGCTGAAGTGTCCTGAAGCATCTGACTTCTCCCAAAGACAGCAATCCAAGAGAGAAAGCAAGGAGGAAGCTGCAATGCCATTACCATGTGGCCTCTGAAGTCAGCCTTCTGCCAGTTAGAAGTGAGTTCAGCTCACACTCAAGGGAGGGCAATGAGAAGGGAGTGTCATACTGTAAACCGTTATACCAGCTAGTAAATAGATACATATCTCAAAAAATAAATCCTCCCCACAAATATATACACCTACTATGTACCCACAAAAATTAAAAATAAAAAAGATTAAATCCTTTTAATTATATTTTCAAATATGAGATTGGAAACAAAGGAAAACATTTCCGTTGTACCACTCTTTATTGTCAGCAGAGCAGCTTTCCTGTATGCAAGAGTACTAATAGAAACCCCCAGGCAGCACATTGTAAGGAAAAGAATATGGGATTTGGGGTTCAAGGGTAAACTTTGTTTACTGTCTGAGGGAATTGAGCAAATCTCCTGGCTGCGGTTTTCTCCTTTATAAACTGCAGTTGATGATTTTGACATTACATGATGAGGATCAGAAGAGAAGAGGTATGTGTTCTGTAAACTATAAAGAAAATTTTAAAATATTAGGTAATATAAATATTAATCTAAATAAATGTTAGCTACACAGGAGCTAACATTTATATACTATTTCATATGTGCCAGACACAGTAAAAAACACTTGACATTTATTAACTCATTTAATGCATAACAGCCCTGTAAGGGAGGGATGATGCTTATCCTAATTTGTAAAGGAAGAAGCACTTATGAGGCTGGAGAGGTTAAGAATCTTACAGAGTCCCACAGCTAGCAAATGGCAAAGCCAGGATTTGAACCCAGGTCACCTGGCTGTCAGGACCTAACACTTTTTCAGGGCAAGGACTTATTAATCAAGAGGTGTTTATTGAACACCTGTTGTGTATTAGATGGGTTAGGTATTGGGAAATATACTGGACTTTGGAGTTTAAAAGAAATTCCTGTGGATTGATAGAAATGATATTTCAGTGTAGATGAAGTTTAAGTTGTTAACATGTTTTCTCTGGGTTTTAAAATTGTCATGAAATTAAGTGGTACTCTTAAATTTAAAAGTACGAACAATTTGCAGTTTGGATAATAATCATGTAGCTTTTTAAAGTCTAGTGAATCACTTGGTCATTTTGATGTCAGAAGTTACCTTTTAAAGAATAAATGTTTTAAACTTTTCCTGTTCATGCAGATTTATTACTTTTGGTTTTGTTTTGTTTTCTTCCTGCTATAGACCTCTTTTATATGGGATTTTAGCCCATTTCTTGCGTGGAACTAAGGATGGCATCCAGAATGCATTTCTGAAAGGGCCTTCACTTCAGCCTTCAGACCCAAGTCTTGGCAGACAGCCTAGTAGAAGAAAGCCAATGGGTATGAGTTTTCCAAGATACATCATTTAGCTGTCAGCAAATATATTTTCTTCCTATATATTTTTCTTTGGAGTCTTTACTGAGCTTTTGAGTCATAGTTTAATTCTGCTTATATCTAATATGGTTAGCCTATGTTACTCCAAGAAACAGAATGCTTTTTGGAAAGAATCTTGGACAGGGAAGGGTGGGAGGCATAACTGGGCAGAATTCTTAGATGTAATTTCTTTATAAAAGTATTGAAAACTCCGGGCCAGGCACCATGGCTCATGCCTGTAATCCCAGCACTTTGGGAGGCCGAGGCAGGTGGATTGCTTGAGGCCAGGAGTTTGAGACTAGCCTAAGTGACATGGTGAAACCCCATCTCTATTTTTTAATTAAAAAATTACACTAATTAAATTTTTAAAATGTAAAATAAAAAAGTATTGAAAACTCCAATTTTCATGTAAATTCTTAGTCTTTGGAGCAGCTTAGATCCTTAGTATACTGAATAAATAGCTTTTTATCAAGTGATCATTTTTTTTTCCTCTCCATGACTACAAAATAAAAGGTAAGATTGCTAAATACAGATAGAGAAGTCATTTGCATTTTTAGGATACTGTTTATGTTAGAGTGGAAGTTACCTACAAGTTACAGATTCTTAGGAGAATGGCCCACATTTCTTTCAGATTGCCTGTGTTTTAAATGAGCTTTTAGTAGCTTTTAAATTTTTATGTATTTTTTTGAGACACGGTCTCACTCTGTCGCCCGACTAGAGTGCAGTGGTGCGATCATAGCTCACTGTAACCTTGAACTGCTGGGCTCAAGCAATCCTCTCACCTTCTTGCCTCATCCTCCCAAGTAGCTAGGACTTCAGGCACCACACCCAGCTAATTTTTAAATTTTTGTAGAGGTGGAAGTCTCACTACGTTCACTGGACTGGTCTTGAACTCGGTCTTAAGTGATTTCCCACCACGACCTCTCAGAGTGTTGGGGTTACAGGCATGAGCCTGTACCTGGCCCTCAGTTATTTTGATTATCCCAGCAATAGGATCCCATTTTCACCATTTGAAATGAGCAGGTTATAGCTCAGTGTTTGCAGTTGTGGTAGAGAGCTGATCAACTTTTTTTTTTTTTTTTTGAGATGGAGTCTCGCTCTGTTGCCCCAGGCTGGAGTGCAGTGGTGTGATCTCGTCTCACTGCAAGCTCTGCCTTCTGGGTTCACTCCATTCCCCTGCCTCAGCCTTCCGAGTAACTGGGACTACAGGCGCCCGCCACCACACGCAGCTAATTTTTTGTATTTTTAGGAGAGACAGGGTTTCACCGTGTTAATCAGGATGGTCTTGATCTGACCTCGTGATCCATCTGCCTCAGCCTCCCAAGTGCTGGGATTACAGGCGTGAGCCACGGCGCCCAGCCGAGAGCTGATCGATTTTTAAGGACAGTTAAAGGTGGGGTCTAGGCTGCCAATTATCAGAATAAATGTAAATCTTGAATGTTGACACAAACTTTTAGGAAATGCCTAAAATGTGGATTGCCTTTGTAGTTTCCTGAACTGCTATGACCAGTAGTGACTGTGTTAGATGTTTGGTGTCTCTTGAGGTCCGAAAGTAAACAGTGAATCAGGAGAACCTCTTTTGGAGGTGGTTTCTGACTGCACTAGGAGATATCTTTCTATATATCTTAGAATTCTGAACTGGATGGAACGTTGGGAAATAAGTCATTCCCACCTACTTATTTTACAGTTGAGAAAACCTTAAGAAGGTTCCAATAGTAAGAGGTTAAGTAACTCATCTGAGGCCTGTAGCAGATAATTAGTAGCAGAATCAGCACATTTGATTGCTATTCCCGTATACCTTTCCACATATAGATTATGGAGAAGTTTTTCAAAGTCTCTTCTTAGGGATTGGTAAGGAACTGACATTACTGCCTAGTAATTGGCAAGAATTTAATGAGCAAAATAAAACATTAATTGGGCAAGTACATGAGTAAATCTCTAAATTTTTTAAATAGTAAAAAGTTCCCTTTAATTTTCCTTTTGTCTTTCTTGCCTCTCCCTAATTCCTCAATTCTTCTCCCTTTTTATAGAAGGTATCCCTGTTAGCAGTTTGCAGGGTGTTCTTTGGGACTCATTTCTATTTTATTTTATATTTTATTTTTATTTTTATTTTTATTTTTATTTTAGATGGACTCTCATTCTGTCACCCAGGCTGGAGTGCAATGGCACTATCTCGCTCACTGCAACCTCCGCCTCCCAGTTTCAAGCGATTCTCCTGCCTCCCAAGTAGCTGGGACTGCAAGCATGCGTGACCACACCCACCCTAATTTTTGTATTTTTAGTAGAGATGGGGTTTCACTGTGTTGGCCAGACTGGTCTCCAACTCATGATCTCAGGCGATCCACCCACCTTGGCCTCCCAAGGTGCTGGGTTTACAGGCGTGAGCACACCCACCTTTGAAATGACAGCCAATGCATTTGTAGTGCTGCTGTTAGTGCTTGTAATCTTGGAGGCAAAGTAGTTTTTGCTATTCAATAAATTTTATATATGTGTATATATATATATATATACACACACACACACACACATACATACACACACTTTTTTTTTCCTTTTTTTTGTTTTTAAGAGATAGGGTCTCACTCTGTCACCCAGGCTGGAGTGCAGTGACACAATCATGGCTCTCTGCAGCCTTTACCTCACAGTCCCATGCCCAGCCCCTTCAGGACTCACTTCTGTGCATTTAAATATGTCTGCATTGTTATGGCGCACGTTATCCTGCAGTTTGCTTTTTTTCACTTGTTGATACATGTAGATCTGATTTTTAACTGTTTCATATTCCAGAGTATTGTTATAATCATCCTTTTTTTAATTTTAGAGATGAGGTCTTACTCTGTCATCCAGGTTGGAGTGTAGTGGCACAATCATGGCTCACTGTAGCCTCAGACTCCTTGGCTCAGTCTTTCCACATCACCTTTCCAAGTAGCCAGGACTATAGGGGCGCACCACCACACCTCGCTTATTTTTTAATTTTTTGCAGTCAGGGTCTTGTCATGTTGCCCAGGCTAGTCTCCCACCTTATAATCACTCTTAAAGTAGTTTTAAATATTTTGCTTTTACAGTATTTTGATGTAACATTGTATCTTTGTCCACACATTTAAGTATTGTCCACACATTACAGTATTGTGATGTAACATTGTATCTTTGTCTATACCTTTCTCTTGTGTGGATGCCTAAAGTAGAGTTGTTGGTTCAAAGGATATGCATATTTAAAAATATAGTAGATATTATCTAATTCCCCTCCAAAAAGGCTTTATCAGTCTATACACTTACCAAGAATATATGACAGTATGGGTTTCTGAGTTCAGTTGTCACCAGTGGATATTGTACACCTTAACACTTCTTAACACAGCAACCCAAGTCATTGATATTATCAGTCCTGTAAAGAAAAATAACCGCTTGAGAAATAACTTTCTGGTTTGTAAGTTTCATAATCAGCCTCGTTAATACCCACGGCTCATGACTAGTAAGAAAGTTATAAGGAACACTATTTCCTAACCAGTTTCTGTTCTTTTGAGATGAAAGCGGTAGATTACGCATACACCATAGGGCTGGAGGGAAGGAGGGAAGGAGACACACAGACACACGCCCCCTACACCACTAAAGTGCCAGGAACATCAGAGTCGAGTTCAAGTCAGTAAAGCCACCGTGCGTGCCTGTTCTGTGGAAAGCTCTGTAGACAGCTCAGAAATGAGGATGACTGCTGAATGAATCGGGAAAGAACAGTGATTTTGCACATTATTTTCTTGGTCATCAAAAATTTTTTTGACATGACCTCTTTGTGTAGTGCCTTGAAAGTTGTCAGCCAAAATTGCATCATGTTTCAGTAACACACTTAAGCATTCCATTTACTTTCTCAACTCTAGCTCACTGTCTCCAGAACTCTTATTTGACAGCATTGAAAAGGTTGTGAAGATACTAAAATCCTTATTCTCTACATCACAGCACCTTATCTCCACAGAAGCTCATTCAACGGAAATATCAAACCCTGAAACTAAATTGGCTTTTATTTGAAAATAAGTTCAGGCCAGGCCACGGCAGCTCACCCTTGTAATCGCAGCACCTTGGGAGGCTGAGGTGGGTGGATCACCTGAGGTTAGGAGTTCGAGACCAGCCTAGCCAACACAGTGAAACCCTGTCTATACTAAAAATACAAAAATTAGCTGGGTGTGATGGTTTGCACCTGTAGTCCCAGCTACTTAGGAGGCTAAGGCAGGAGAATCGCTTGAACCCGGAAGGCAGAGGTTGCAGTGAGTAGAGATTGCGCCCCTGTACTCCAGCCTGGGCGACAGAGCGAGACTCCATCTCAAAAAAAAAAGGAAAGGAAGAAGTAAGTCCAAGTCATGCCAAGATGAAAAAGTGCTTCTCTCATCCAAGTTTTCAGTGCTGAAAAAAAAAATGAAGAGGGTTTATGTAGGCACACCCACCTTTGAAATGACAGCCAATGCATTTGTAGTGCTGCTGTTAGTGCTTGTAATCTTGGAGGCAAAGTAGTTTTTGCTATTCAATAAATTTTATATATGTATATATATATATATATATATATACACACACACACACACACACATACATACACACACTTTTTTTTTCCTTTTTTTTGTTTTTAAGAGATAGGGTCTCACTCTGTCACCCAGGCTGGAGTGCAGTGACACAATCATGGCTCTCTGCAGCCTTTACCTCACAGTCCCTGGTGATCCTCCCACCTCAGCCTCCCAAGTAGCTGGGACTACAGCTGGGACTACGTGCCTGGGGAAGATTTTTATTGTAAATGAATGACCAGATTTTTATAATAGAGACAGTCACCAGCTTAACTTTATTGCACATCTATCAAGCATAATAGACTTCATTTTTTATAACACTTTTTCTAGAAGACCTAAAATTGTTGCCTTCTGAGGAAATTGTTAATTTATTTCTGTCCGGCAAAGTTACCTAAAATAAAGGGAGAGAGAGTTCCATCTGTTATCCAGACCCTTAAAGTAGTATTGGCACTGAGAATAATCAGCTGAGAACTAATAAAGCGTGTGTGTAATCACACTGTAGAATTAGAAAATCCAGTAGGTGTTATGGTGATAAAATTGCATTTTCTAGCAGCTTATCTAAATTTATGTGTATATTTTTTCCTGTTACCAAAATTGTTGCAAGAAAGATGTTTTGTTAGTGGTAGAAAGTGTTTGGGGTTCATACATTCTCAGGAATCTAGTTTTTGCATTGCATTTTTGTTGCATTAGGATATTAAATCTCCACGTTCTTTTTTTTTTTTTTTTTCCCCAGACAGAGTCTCGCTCTGTCGCCCAGGCTGGAGTGCAGTGGCACGATCTCAGCTCACTGCAACCTCCAGTTCCTGGGTTCAAGCGATTCTCCTGTGTCAGCCTCCCGAGTAGCTGGGATTATAGGCACCCACCACCATGCCTGGCTAATTTTTGTATTTTTAGTAGAGACGGGGTCTCTAACTCCTGACCTCAGGCAATCCTATTTGAAGTGCTTTTCATTGTGTTGTAATTGAAGAGCTTTGGCAACCCTCAAAATGCTGATTGAACACTTTGTCCTTTCATTCCTTACATGTAAGAGAGAGGTTTGTAACTACTTAGGCATGGGTTTACTGCAGGTTGTACTAAAAAAAAAAGTCAAGAAACACTTTTGAATAATTAGAGTCCCTAATGCCAGACATTTCTGATTTCTTTCTTTTTTTTTTTTTTTCTGAGACCGAGTTTCACTCTCGTCCCCCAGGCTGGAGTGCAATGGCACGATCTTGGCTCACTGCAACTTCCACCTCCCGGGTTCCAGTGATTCTCCTGCCTCAGCCTCCCGAGTAGCTGGGATTACAGGCACCTGCTACCACGCCCAGCTAATTTTTGTATTTTTAGGAGAGACAGGGTTTCACCATGTTGGCCAGACTAGTCTGTAACTCTTGAGACCTCAGGTAATCCACCCACCTCAGCCTCCCAAAGTGCTGGGATTACAGGCGTGAGCCACCACACCTGGCCTCTGATTTCTTCAATAGTGTTTAAAAAATAATGAGTTTTTGTCATTGTCCTAAACCATCTAAAGAACTCATAGAATATTGAATATGTAACATCCTAAACTATTTGTAGCTGTGTCTACCTATCTGCCTGTTTTGACTTAGGATAAGTATTAACATTGGTTTCTGTGCATTTCAGATGAGCACCTAAGAAAGGAGGAGCAGAAAAGTACTAACATTGAAGATCTTCATGTTTCTCAGGCAGTAAACAGATAATGCTTCGTTTGGGGTATCTTTTATCTTAAAATTGTATTATTAAATAACTTATTTATTATTCCAATGTTACCAAAATGCACCACTAATATTTGTAGAAATTTGAGTTTCTACAACACACCCCTCATGTTTAACTACATTTGTGAATAAAAGCTAACTCTGTCATCTAGTTTATTGGATTTGACTTGAAAAAAAGAAGTATTGTTTTTAGGAAGTATTTTTTGTTTCTTGAGGCAGAGTCTCGCTCTGTCACCCAGGCTGGAGTGCAGTGGCACGATCTCGGCTCACTGCAATCTCTGCCTCCCAGATTCAAGTGATTCTCCTGCCTCAGCCTCCCACGTAGCTGGGACAACAGGCCTGTGCCACCACACCGGACTAGTTTTTGTATTTTTACTAGAGATGGGGTTTCACCATGCTTGCCAGGCTGGTCTCAAACTCCTGACCTCAAATGATCTGTGCGCCTCAGCCTCCCAAAGTGGTGGGATTACAGGCGTGAGCCACTGAGCCCAGCCATTTAAGAAGTATTGTAAAGGCCCTTAAAGTTTGTAAGGAAATGAAAGGGCTTTGTATTTACCTTTTCAATAGGCAACAATGTACTTTTTCTTTCCTTAGACCATTTTGGCTTACTGGAAGATTTAATTAAAAGGTAGAGGGGAAGTAAATTTGCTGTAATAATTTTTCTGTAAATAAAACAAAGAGTTTATTTTGTTAGATAAAGAATGTGAAGTAAGCATGAAGAGACAGGCTTTGGGAGAAATACCAGAAAGTGATTTTTCAAAGATGGCATTGTTTAATCTCCATGTGGCCCTGGGTTGTACAATCGCAGATGAGCCAGAAGAGGGCCAGCCCCCAACTCGTTTGGGCTCCGAAACTCTTATCAAACATCAGTTTTTATTCTTGGGATAGAAAAGTAGTATGTGCTGTCTCTAATACGCTACTTTGATATTTATTAAAGAAGTTTTTATAATGTAGTGTCCACAGGCTCATTTCATTGAAAACAACTGACTATGGTGGTAGACAGCTCCTGATTGGCAAAAGTTTGATGGTATATTCAGAACTAAATTTTGCCTGTGCACCTGTACACTGACAACATTTGCCTAAAGGTTTTCCATGGAGAGGAGTGGTAAGAGCTGTAGTTAGCAAAATTGACACCCTCTTTAGGGTGTCAATTCTGTGCTGCTTTGCAAATTGTTGAAACTTTTGATTTTCTGTTTGGCGATGCTAGTCAGTGTTCACTTCTTACAGATTAGCCAAGAATTTTTATCTAAATGCAGAAACGTATTAATGAAATCCATTTAAACTATACTTACACAACATTTCGAGAGGCCCTGTTGGTAAAATTATATGTGGATGCAGAAGTATTGCAAGAGTCCATTTTCCAGTTTTAAATCTGTAATATCTGATTACAATGATGAATTCCATTGTATCGTATGTGCGAATATAAATATCTGAATTCTCCCGGGGGACTTGGTTTTCGTCCAAGGATGTTGGCAATAGGCGCTTAGTTTACCTCAGGAATTGCAATCATGTAAGACTAGATTTGGAAAAAATGCCGGAGTATATAATTTTGGATACTGATATAAAATCATCAAGATGGAAGTTAAACAGAATTGTCACATGTAGTCCTTAGCACTTTTGTATGCATTATTCTGTAATTTGTACTGAGGCAACTTTTTATACTTTCAATGTATCATGTAATAAAAAAAAAAAATAAGTCACTTTGGTGCAAAGGGTGTTTATATCACTGTTCTCTCATCAAAAGACACACATCAAAAACAGAAGAATGATTGGAGATGGCTGCCAGGCTGTCCGTTGGGGTTTTCAGAAGCTTCGCCGTTGAGGGGTGGAGGCGGGGGGGACTTTCCTGCCATCTGCACATGTTTATAGGAAGGAAGAAAAAGCGCAGAGGAGAAGCCAACTGTTCTTATAAATGTGTTATGTTAAGTACTTTACTCATGGGTTTCTTGGAATTGTTGGGAGAAGTTATCTGCTAGAGTTGCTAGAGAAGTTTTAGGAGAAAACTTGGATTTACACAAAAACAGGATGGGAATGGGAACTGAAGAGGGATTTAGGAAATATACAACTTGGGTGATCTAAAACCTCATAGCAGGAGCAGAGGCGGCTTTTGAAGAAGACAAATTTAAGCTTAGCACATACATGCTTGCATAGAACAAACTAATAGCCTTATAATGATGTGCAAGAACACATTTGTATATCACTCACATACCTTTATGATTATGTAGAATTTGATGTGTTCTTTTAAAACCAAGTGTACATGAAAGATGAACATTTGTGAGACTATGCCTTTAAAGGCATTTGGGACAATGCTTCCCAGCCACTTGGTACTTGATTTTTTGGTAACAACCACGATTCGAGGATTGTGTGGTATTCAGCAATCTTTTAAAAATAGGAGTGAAATAAAACTACTGGCTGGGCTCAGTGGCTCACACCTGTAATCCCAGCACTTTGGGAGGCCGAAGCAGGCGGATCACCTGAGGTCAGGAGTTTGAGACCAGCCTGACCAATATGATGAAACCCCGTCTCTACTAAAAATCAAAAAATTATCCGGGTGTAATGGCATGCGCCTGTAATCCCAGCTACTCGGGAGGCTGAGACAGGAGAATCACTTGAACCCTGGAGGCGGGGGTTGCAGTGAGCCAAGATCCCGCCATTGCACTCCAGCCTGGGCAACAAGAGCGAAATTCCATCTCAAAAAAAAAAGTTACCTTTAGGCTGGTCGCGGTGGCTCACGCCTGTAATCCCAGCACTTTGGAAGGCCAAGGCAGGCGTATCACCTGAGGTCAGGAGTTCAAACTGACCAACTCGCAAAACCCTATCTCTACTAAAAATAACAAACTTAGCCAGGCGTGGTGGCGCCGCCTGTAATCCCAGCTACTGGGGAGGCTGAGGCAAGAGAATCGCTTGAACCCAGGAGGCGGAGGTTGCAGTTAGCCGAGATCACGCCATTGCACTCCCACCTGGGTGACTGAGACTCGTGTCTGAAAAAAAAGTAGACTTTTGTTTTTTAGAGCAGTTTTAGGTTCATGGCTAGATTGACTGGAAGCACAGAGCTCCTGTCTGCCCCCTGCACCCATGCATGTCTAGCTTCTCCCACTGTCAAGATACAGCATCGAGTGGCACATGGATTCATTCCAGTGGGTGAACCTATTTTGACACATCATCGTCACAAAAAGTCCATAGTTACATTAGGGTTCACTCTTGGTGTTGTACAGATGCTCTTTGACTCATGGGGTTACCTCTCAATAACACTATCAAGTTGAAAATAAGTCAAAATTCATTGATTGATTGATTGGATAAGGTCTCTAGCACCCGGGCTGCAGTGCAGTTGCGCGATCTGTTCTCCCCGCAACCGCCGCCTCCCAGACTCAAGCGATCCTTCCGCCTCAGCCTCCTGAGCAGCTGCGACTATAGGCACATGCCACCACACCTGGTGAATTTTTGTATTTTTTGTAGGGACGGGATCTCAGTATGTGGCCCAGGCTGGTCTCGAACTCCTGAGTTCAAGTGATCTGCCCATCTTAGCCTCGCAAAGTACTGGGATTACAGATGTGAGCCACCATGCCCAGCCCAAAATGCATTTAATACACCTCACCTACCGAGCATCATAGCTTAGCCTAGCCTACTGAACATGTGTTCAGGTCACTTAGATTAGCCTACAGTTGGGCAAAATTATCTAACACAAATTCTATTTTTTAATAAAGTGTTGACCATCTCATGTAATTTATTGAATACTGTATTGAAAGTGAAAAAACATGGTTTTGTAGGTATTCAAAGTACAGTTTCTACTGAATGCCCCAGTTTCCCACCTTCATAAAGTTGAAAAATCGTAAGTTTAACCATTGTAAGTTGAGGACTGTCTGCACATTCCATGGTTTTGGACAGATGTCTAGTGACATGTATTCACCATTTTAGTATCATACAGAGGAGTGTCACCGCCCTAAAAAAATCCTCTCTACTCCACTTATTCCTGTCTCTTCCAGAATGTTGTATGGTTGGAATCATACAGTATGTGGCCTTTTCAGATTGACATCTTTCCCTTAGCAACAGGCATTTAAGTTTTCTTCATGTCTTTTTTTTTTTTTTTTTTTTTTTTAAGACAGAGTCTCACTCTGTTACCCAGGCTGGAGTGCAGTGGTACGATCTTGGCTCACGGCAACCTCCACCTCCCTGATTCAAGTGATTCTCCTGCCTCAGCCTCCCAAGTAACTGGGATTACAGGTGCCCACCACCACACCTGGTTAATTTTTGTATTTTTAGTAGAGACAGGGTTTCACCATGTTTGCCAGGCTGGTCTCGAACTCCTGACCTCAGCTGATCTGCCTGCCTTGGCCTCCCAAGGTGCTGGGATTACAGGTGTGAGCCACAATGCCCAGCTGTAATTTTCATTCATCTTTTCTTGCCTTGATAGCTCATTTCTTTTTAGCACTGAATAATATTCCATTGTTATTTATCCATTCACCTACTGAGGGACATCTTGGCTGCTTCCAAGTTTTGGCGATACTGAGTAAAGCCGTTATAAACTTCATGTGCATGCAGGTTTTTGTATAGACACAAGTTTTCAACTCTTTTGGGCAAATCCTAAGAAGAATTTTCTGGATTATATGGTAAGAGTGTGTTTGTTTTTGTTTTTGTTTGTTTGTTTGTTTGTTTTTATTGAGATGGAGTCTCACTCTTGTTGCCCAGGCTGGAGTGCAATGGCATGATCTTGGCTCACTGCAACCTCTGCCTCCCAGGTTCCAGCAATTCTCCCGCCTCAGCCTCCCGAGTAGCTGGGATTACAGGTGCCCACCACCGTGCCCGGCTAATTTTTGTACTTTTAGTAGAGATGGGATTGCACCATGTTGGCCAGGCTGGTGTCGAACTCTTGACATCAGGAGAGCCAGCTCAGCCTCCCAAAGTGCTAGAATTACAGGCGTGAGTGACCATGCCCGTACCCGGTGTGTTTCATTTTTTAGAAAACTGTAGAACTACTTTTATTGTGAGTTTTAGGACCCTTCCTGATAGACATAGAGAATCTATCAGGAATGTCACCCACCAAATCGTAACATTAGAGTTGGAAATTGATGATGAAGGAAAGAGCGTTGCAGGTTACTATGCAATGCCGTCTAGTATCGGGAAAAGTGTGAGGTTCATCATGGGGGCCATGATGGGTGAAACAAAGTACTTTCGTGTAAGAGTTGGAGCATGGCCATGCTTGTGGTCACGAACGATGTTCCTTTATTCACAGCTCTTGGGCCAGATCTACTTGCCTCTATATGCTTGGGCTGATAGCGCTTTAAAATTGTTAAATCTTGTTCTTTTATTTTGAGATGGAGCCTCTCTCTGTAGCCCAGGCTGGAGTGCAGTGGTGTGATCTTGGCTCATTGCAACCTCCACCTCCCAGGTTCAAGCGATTCTCCTGTCTCAGCCTCCCGAGTAGCTGGGACTACAGGCATGCACCACCACACCAGGCTAATTTTTGTATTTTTAGTAGTGACAGGGTTTTACCATGTTGGCCAGGCTGGTCTTGAACTCCTGACCTCAAGTGTTGCACCCACCATGGCCTCCCAAAGTGCTAGGGTTACAGGTGTGAGCCACTGTGCCTGGCCAAAAAATATTAAATCTTGAGGCACAGGCAGGAGTAAACCACACTCAGACCCAATCTTCAATGTTCCTAAAAATTGGAGGATCACACTTCATGGTTTGGTTTCGTTTGGTTTTGTTTTATTTTGTTGAGACAGGGTCTTGCTCTGTTGCCCAGGCTGGTCTCGAACTCCTGACCTCAAGCGATCCTTCCACTGCAGCCTCTCAAAGTGCTGGGATTACAGGTGTGAGCCACTGTGCCTGGCCAAAAATATTAAATCTTGAGGCACAGGCAGGAGTAAACCACTCAGACCCAATCTTCAATGTTCCTAAAAATTGGAGGATCACACTTCATGGTTTGGTTTCGTTTGGTTTTGTTTTATTTTGTTGAGACAGGGTCTTGCTCTGTCACCCAGGCTCCCAGGCTGGAGTGCAATGGCATGATCTTGGCTCACTGCAACCTCTGCCTCCCAGGCTCAAGTGATCCTCCCACCTCAGCCTCCCGAGTAGCTGGGACTACAGGCATGCACCACCACACCAGGCTAATTTTTGTATTTTTAGTAGTGACAGGGTTTTACCATGTTGGCCAGGCTGGTCTTGAACTCCTGACCTCAAGTGTTGCACCCACCATGGCCTCCCAAAGTGCTAGGGTTACAGGTGTGAGCCACTGTGCCTGGCCAAAAAATATTAAATCTTGAGGCACAGGCAGGAGTAAACCACACTCAGACCCAATCTTCAATGTTCCTAAAAATTGGAGGGGATCACACTTCATGGTTTGGTTTCGTTTGGTTTTGTTTTATTTTGTTGAGACAGGGTCTTGCTCTGTTGCCCAGGCTGGAGTACACTGGGCACGATCACAGTTCACTGCAGCCTCAAACTCTGGGGCTCAAACAATCCTCGTACTTCACTCTCTGGTTGGGAGTACAGACACACACCGTCGTGTTCAACTAATTATTATTATTATTATTTTATAGAGCCAGGGATCTTGCTATGTTGCCTAAGCTGGTCTCGAACTCCTGGGCTCAAGCGATCCTTCCACTGCAGCCTCTCAAAGTGCTGGGATTACAGGCATGCCCAGCCACTTTGGGGCTTTTTTTTAAGCCAACAGCAAAAAAAGACTATAAGAGAGAAATTTCCCCTTGGCCATCTTGTTTCATGAATTCATGGAAACTCCCATTAAACAGCTCGTCACAAAAAAGATATGCCAAGGAAAATTACTTGACAGCACTCAACGTGACATTTTTAAAAGTGACTATTGCCTCCTCCATCTTAAAAAAACTGACCTTTTGAGCCATGAGAAATAAAACAGAGGCATCTGATCGAATGATAACAACGCACTTTTGAAGATTCAAACATCAGAACTTCACGCATTGGACAGATATCTATTGAATGACTGTTAGGTGAACATACCGTCCCTGCCTGCTTCCAGAGTGCACCAGAAAGGTCTGAGATGGTTCGTAAAGGCCTTCATAAGTGCTGTCATATTTAACAATCAGAAAGGTACCTGAGGCAAAGAATCTGATCATCTTTGCTTTTCCTTGAGAAAATAGGCTCAGAGAGGTTTACTGACAATCCCAAAGCTGCTTGGTTGGTGCTGAAGAGATCTGGGTTTAAAAAACTCAGACTTCTGTCTACTATGGACTGTGTCAGAAAGACTTGGGTTGGAATTCCTGTTCTACCACTGCTGTGTTATTTAACCTCTGCAGACCTAGATTCTCCACAATAAAATGGGGATAGGGAGGGGATTAAAGTATGTACCTTATTTTTTACAGACAAGGTCTTGCTCTGTCACCCAGACTAGAGTACAGTGGTGCAATCATAGTTCACTGCAGTCTCAACCTTCCAGGTTTGAGAGATCCTCCTACCTCAGCCTCCCTAGTAGCTGGAACTGCAGGCTACACCACACCCAGCTGCTATTTATTTATTTATAGAGATAGGATCTCACCACATTGCCCAGGCTGGCTACTTAAAAAAAAAAATTTTTTTTTTCAAGACAGGGTCTCACTCTGCCACCGAGGCTGGAGTACAGTGGCACAGTCTCAGCTCACTGCAACCTCTGCCTCCCAGGCTCAAGTGATCCTCCCACCTCAGCCTCCCAAGGAGCTGGAATTATAGGTGCCCACCACCACACGTGGCTAATTTTTGTATTTTTTGTAGAGACAGGGTCTCGCTATGTTGCCCAGGCTGGTGTCAAACTCCTGAGCTCAAGCAATCCTCCTGACTTGGCCTCCCAAAGTGTTAGGATTACAGGTGTGAGCCGCCATGCCTGGCCTTGGCTACTTTAGTTTGTTTGTTTGTTTGTTTGTTTTTTGAGATGGAGTCTTGCTTTGTCACCCAGGCTCCCAGGCTGGAGTTCTATGTCATAATCTCAGCTCACTGCAACCTCTGCCTCCTGTGTTCAAGCAGTTATCCTGCCTCAGCCTCCCAAGTAGCTGGGACTACAGGTGTGCACCACCACGCCCAGCTAATTTTTGTATTTTTAGTAGAAATGGGGGTTTCACCATGTTGGCTAGGCTGGTCTTGAACTCCTGACTTCAAGTGATTCACCCACTTTGGCTTTCCAAAGTGCTGGGATTACAGGCGTCAGCCACTACTCGCGGCTGCCTACTTTAATTTTTAATAAAGGGTTGTTAGATAAGGGGTAGGCGAGAGAATGAAGTAAAATTGAGTGTTTGTTACAAAGTCTCCAATTGTTAATCACATTATAATTATTCTCTTTTAAAAGTTACCAACAAGTTATTTAAAAAATCAAATGGAACCCTTTGGAAGTACAGTATTCATGCCTCTAGTATTAATGCCACTTTTTACTTTGGGCCAGCAAGTTAGATTCCGACCGCCTGCCCTGCATTCTCTTTCCAGGATGGGAAGGGGATGGTTGACTTCAGTTTTCCCCCTTCCATTACTTCTCTGCTCTACATCATTTCTGGGCTGATGCAGGGACAATTTCCACTCCTTTTACAGCGTAGATGTTAAAAGCATGTGGGGAGCAGCTCATTCATCATTTTCCGCAGAGCTCTACCCCTCACTTTCCCAGCCAGCTGAATGCAGGCTGTTCTTGACTCTCTGATCCAGGCCCATTGCAGGGCAAGGGCCAGGCTCAGCAGTTTCCAGGGTGAAAACCAGGTGAGCTTCATGCTGGAAGGATGAAGAAGGACCCAGGAGGGTCTGAGATACAGAGCTCTCCAGAGGGGCCTGGGAGCCTGCAGGGAAAGAGCGCTGTCTTTGTATCCCCAGGCCTGGTGCAACTCTAGTTGATTTCACGTTTGTTACCAATAACAGCAACTAACATGAAGCAGTGCACAGTGTTCATTTTACATGGATCATCTCAAGGACTGCTTACAAAAAGGCCAGGAAGTAGCTGATGTTCTTCCCATCTTACAGGTAGGGAAACTGAGGCATGGAGAGGCAAAGTTACTTGCCCATGGTCAAATAGGTAGAAAGCAGCACTGGCCGATTCAAAGCCAGACATCTACTCTCAAAGACATGCCCTGGGCCTCAAGTCCAGTTTGCCTGGGCACTTCCCTTCAGTGTCTCCTCTCTGGAAGTGAATGTTGTCATCAGAAAGGTCCCAGTGCCAGCACCAATCCATGACTGTCCCAGTGAGAGCTTGGGCAAATCCCTTTACCCCTGCGGGGACTCAATTTTCTCACCTGCAAAATGGGGATAGTAATAAAGCCACTCCCCGCCCGCACGCCCCGCGCCCTCAGCCCCTCCACCTGGTTGCAGGAGGAGGGGTTGTAGAATAAGGGTCTGCGCCAAGTACAAAACCCAGGAGGGGTCTGCCCAACTTTAACCCTTTCTCCGAACCCTCTGGCCTGAAGCAGCAGAAATCCACGTGGGACTGGGGGCTGCCCCCTTCCGGGCCTTCCCAAGCAGAGGGGTCCCCTTCGCGCCCCGTGGGGCGACTGCCGCTGGTGGCTGCGGGAAGGGCCCCTCCCCCGACGCCGGGGAGCAGGGAGGCCGCTCGGCACCATATTTAGTCAGGGGGAGCGGGCAGCCCCGAGCTGGTATGCGGAGCTGGGAGTTCCTGCAGGAAGGAGTCCGCGCCTGCCCTTTTTGGGTTGTCTCCCGCCCGCCGCTCCCGCCGCGCCCGGGAGGGGACCGGCTCGGCCCGGCCCGGGAACCTCGGAGAAGCCGGTGCCGCGCGGGGAGCGGAGAGCCCGGGCTGCCCGCCGGTCCCCGGCCTGGCGTGGGGCCAGCCCACCGCCTCGACTTCCTTTTATGACCTGTGTGTGCGTGCGTGGACCGGAGGGGAGAGGGACAAGGAGAAGACGGAGAGCCTGGGGAACAGAGAAAGAGAGAGATCGCACAGCGATAGGAGTGAGACACGCGGGAGGGATGGAGAGCAAGAGACATAGAGACCAGAGACAGAGTGAGACACGAGGGAGAGACAGAGACATCGACAGACCTAGAGACAGTGAGAGGGACAGAGACAAAAGATAGAGCGAGAGACAGCAATGATCAGAGTGACAGACATGCAGAGACAGTGGCAGAGACACAGCGAGAGAGACTGATGGAGAGACAGCGTCAGTCACACAGGAGAGACAGACTGGGACCAAACCGGGCAGAGGGTGGCGCCGAGATGGAGAGAGACGGGGAGTGCAATTTTAGGCGAGGAATCCTTGGGGAGGGGCAGTTGTTGAAGGGAACTCGCAGACTCTGGGGGCGCACCCACTTTATCCTTGAATCTTGACACTTGCACCTTGTAAATTACGTAATTATCACCGCCACCGCCTCCCCACGTTTTGCAGCTGCGGACACCAAGGCTCAGAGAAGTGAAGTGACTTGCCCATGGTCACGCAGCTGGCGAGTGGCACACAGGGGAGGGGGACTGCTGAAATAGCCACAGTGGGCTTATTTTTAATTTTTATTTGTATTTTGGTCGTGGAGGTGTGGGTGGAGGTGGAGATGGCAAGTTGGGAAAAGTAAAACCTTCCCCTTCCTGCACGGTTCCCAGCAAGGGTGGGGGCCTCCCCTCTTGCACTTTGCAAAGTTCAAAAGTTCAAGAAATCCCCTTTCCCTACCCTTCACGCTGCACAGCCGGCCCTCTTTCCAGATAATGTGATGCCAATAAAATGGGAAGTGGGGTGGGAGATGTCAAGTCAGATCCACCACAGCCCCAACACAGGAAGGAAGAGGTTAAAGCCTGTGCAGCTGGAGCCGACTCGGGGAAGACATTCTCAAGCATCCCGCACACACGCTGCCTGTTCGACCCCCTTTCCCTAGGGATCCTGAGCGGAGTGAGACTCTGGTCCCTGTGCGCACCTGTTCTGTGCGTCCTTGTCCCAGGAGCGCCTCAGCCCCTTGCGCTCCCGCCCCTGGTGCGCCCTGCAGGGGGCGCGGCGAGGGGGCCGCGAGGGACCCTCCCCAACTCCACCCCTTCGGCCTCCTCCCCTTTCCCACCCGCGGGCAGCTCTGGGTCTATAAAGAGAGGCGTCCGAGATGCGCAGGGAGATTTGGACGCTCCGGCCTGGGAGGTGCGTCAGATCCGAGCTCGCCATCCAGTTTCCTCTCCACTAGCTCCCAGTTGGAGATCTGTAAGTAGTAGTTGTCCTTCTGGGGGCAGATTGCAGGGGGGTGAGGGTGTTAAAAGTCCTATAGGGTATTCTATAGGGGCTGCGCTGGACTTAGGGGTCCCTGTTGTCGACCTCGTAAGGACCATGGTGTGGGCAGAGTTGTGATTTGGATGTCTCTCTGCCCTATCATCCTAGATTATCCTAGACCTTCCCCAAACAGCATTTCTCAAGGTTGCCAGTGAGAAATACTATTTTGGGGGTGCTTATTAACGATATCAATGCCTGGGCCCAACTCCATTTCCCAACTCTAGAATCCCCAGAAAAAACGGCCTTAAAAAAGAAAATCAGTCCTGGGTGATTCTTGTTAAGAGGCTAATCCAGGAGATAAGCTCCCTTGGAAATCTCAGAGGTTCAGTGCAGACAATCAGACATCTCACTTTTATTCTAGGCACCCAAAAAGCACAACTGAACTTCACTGAAAAGGCACTTGCTATCACACAGACAGGCAAGGTGAGGCTCCTAGTGGATTTGATGGTATTGCACAGTTGTGTTGATAATGCATTAAATCAGTTAAAAACACATGGGCATAGGCTTAGCAGAAAGGAAAGTGTTTTTTATCAGTTCTATCAGGTACTATGTTGAGAACCCCTGGGAGATAAGGCTGGTTGTGATCTAGTTTATTACAGCCCACTTTTTCATCTTCTCCAAATTAAAAAAAATCTCACCCAGGTTGACCCCCAAGGGCCCCCAGATACCCAGGTGGGCTCCAAAGTCTCCATTTGCTTCTACGATCTGCAGGTGCATTAGGTAAGATTACACTGGAATTTCCCGCAGAGCCACCTGTGTCAATGCCGCTCTCGTGTCTAACCAAATGGGTAAAACGAGAGAAAGTGTGGCTACTGTCTGTTGTAAGTTTTCTTCCAGCACAGGGTCTGGTAGGGATTTTGCCACTTGAGAAAAAGTACCATTCAAACCATGCTTGTCCAGAAGTAAAAGAAAACATTTAGAAAGCCAAGGCCGGGAGTGTTCAGTTGCAGTATGAAGAACTGAGAGATTAAATTGTGAACTGTCTGGGATTTGATGAAAAGAAGGCAGGCTGTTAGTAAACTGCTTTGCGTAGTTTTTTGTTTGATTTACTTAACGATACTATTTTAGAATTGTTTAGAGAGGGAACTTGACCCTGAACTGAAAGTCATTAGATGGCAGGGTGTGAAATAAGATAGGGAATTTTGCTGGAAGGAAATTGATGTTTTCCCATGGAGATAGCTACCAGTTGATGCCCTTAATGGAACACTTAAGTGCCACATGCTGTTGCAACATTTAACTTATCTCATTTAATCTTTGCAACAACTTCATAAGAAAGGCATTATGATATCTGTTTAGTATACAAGGCAGCTGAGGCTCAGAGAGGTAAAGTGTCACACAGCCAGCAAGTGGTAGAACCCATTCCCGGGTCTGTTTGAGTCCAAGTTCATACCCTTGACCCCACTATCTTCTTTACCATGGACTCAAACTTGTTGGGGTCAGGTTTCTGGTGGGACTAAATGCTTCCAACAAAGTAAATGTTTATCACCATGTCTTTTGAAGAAAACATAAACTGACTTTTTGCACATTTAAAATAAAAGGCACTGTTTGTCCCCTGGTTGTAGGGGTGGGAAGTGATCTAGTTGAAACCAGTGACCCTAGGTGGGCTGCCACCCGTAGAGTCCAGAACGTGAACTAGTTGGGCCTTTTTCGAGAAGCCGCCGGGCTTGCCCTGTAAACACCATGTATTTTTATTATCATGTCCAAAATAGATGTGTTATTCCGTACAAGGTATTTGTTATGGATTTGTTATCATTACTTTTCCATGGGAGGGCTGAGATTGAGGCAAACATGCCCATTTATGGAAGCGTTTTCCATGAGGCCATCCCCAGCCCCCTCGTCAGTTACCCAGCCTTGCACTACAGCCTGGTTGGTCCCGGCCCTGGGGACTTCTCTACTGTGTCCCTCACCCATTGAAGAACTAGTGGAGAAGTCCTAAGGAGAAGAGATTTGGGGAGAAAAGTGGGATTCTTTTTCCCTACCCCCTCTTATTCAGAGGTTTGATTTTTTTGGGCTGGGGGATGGGAGGGAATTGTCTCCTTTCCACAGGGCTTAAATCGAAACAGGTGGGTTTTATGCTTTAGGCACAAGGATGTAATTCCAAGAGTAGATATATAGATTTTTCTTGAAAACCAAGTTCAATTTTCAATCCAGTAGAATCATAGAAGGTCATAAACAAATTTAGAAATCATCTCCAGCACCTCCCAAAACTTCACTTTCTCATCCGGGCAATGGGGCTAATGAGAATAAGTCATGTTTGTTGGGCACTTTTGCCTGGTGAGATGCTAAGACCTTTGTGGACATTATCTTAAGTCTTCATAACAACCCTTTAGAGTAGATACTGTTATTATAACTGGCTTGATGTTACAAATATGGCATCTGAATAACTTGCTCAAGACAGCTCAGCTAGTCAGTAAGGAAAACAAGATTCTACAAATCTAGGTCTTTCTAACTCCAGAGTTTAACAGATTACCCTCGTGGGAGGATTTGATGAGCTAATGTGTATGAAGGGTTTAGCACAGTGCCTGGGCCCTGGGAAGCTTTGGTAGATGGTTATTTATAGCAAACACAACCAGAGAGTTCAAGATGTTTGCTCAGTATGGCATGGCTCATCTTTGGCAGAACTGGGAAGCCTAAATTATGTGGCCTTTAAGGGAGAAGCTTTTCTTAATGTTTCTTCCCTTTGATCTCATCAACCCCATTTCTATTGGGCTGAAAGTGGTGATTAGAAAGCTACCATTCCTTTACTGGATTGGGAATGTTACAAACTCCAATAACATTTGTTTAGGGTTTTGTTTGTTTTTGAGACAGAGTCTTGATCTGTCACCCAGGCTAGAGTGCACTGGTGCGATCTTGGCTCATTGCAACCTTCACCTACTGGGTTCAACCACTTCTCTGGCCTCAGCCTCCTGAGTAGAGAGTAGCTGGGATTATAGGCGCCCACCACCATGCCTGGCTAATGTTTGTATTTTTAGTAGAGATGGGATTTCACCACGCTGGCCAGGCTGGTCTCGAACTGCTGACCTCAAGTGATTCGGCTGGCTTGATCTCCCAAAGTGCTCAGATTACAGGCGTGAGTCACTGTGCCTGGCGTATTTAGGGTCTTGATGGCATACTTTAAGGGATGGCCTTTTTGGTCTCTAGGTCTTCTCCCTCTACCCCTGACCTTGCAAGATTTAACCCTGGCCACACAATGGAGGAAAGGTTGAGTTTAGAGAAAGCCAGGCAAGAATTTGAAAGAAACTTTGTATGTGATCCAAGGACAGAGGAAGAAGCTGCTCACAGTGGCTGAAAGGGGAGGTCGGACATCTGTGACTTGTATCAGGGTTTCAGGGGCTAGGGAGGAACAACCTCATCAAAGTTGTGAGGAAAGGGCCATAGAGGCCAGGTATGGCAGGTCACACCTGTAATCCCAGCGATTTGGGAGGCTGAGGTTGGGGGATGGCTTGAAGTCAGGAGTTTGAGACCAGACTGGGCAACATAGCAAGGCACCATCTCTACAAACAAATTTTGAAAATGAGCTGGGCATAGTGGCACGCATCTGTAGTCCTAGTTATTCAGGAGGCTGAGGCAGGAGGATTGCTTGAGCCCAGGAGTTGAAGGCTGCAGTGGGCCATGATTGCATCACTGCACTCCAGCCTGGGAAACAGAGTGAGACTCTGTCTCAAAAAAAAAGATGCGGGGGCATAGCACTTTACTGTACCAGGCTGAAAAATACAAGTCCCAGAGAGGGCAAGTGACTTGCCTAGCGTCACCCAGCGAGTTTTAGGCAGAGCTGAGACTTGTGACTCGAAGTCCTAAGGTCTTCCACAGGCTAACGAATAGCTTGTTTGTGCTCAAAGGATGAAGCAGTGAGTTGTTAGGACAGGACTGTGAACAGGGCTGACACATTCAGATGTGTTAAACATCGCTAAAGCCATCTCTGAGTAAATTAGGCTTCAAACAGATCTGGATTCTAATCCTGGCTCCAACTTTTACAAGGGAGGGCTTTGCATTTACCTTTCAGGACCTTGATAGTCTTAGCAGGAAAATGGGAATAATAGATAATGCCACTCTTTCAGCCTTGGACTTTTTGTCTAACTATGTGAATTTATCTGTAGGATAAATTCCCAGAAATGCCATTGCTCAGTTAAAGGGCATCATACCTAAAATTAATAGATATTGCAAATGACCAGCTAAAGACATTGCAGGCCGGGCACAGTGGCTCACGCTGTAATCCCAACACTTTGGGAGGCCGAGGCAGGTGGGTCACCTGAGGTCAGGAGTTTGAGACCAGCCTGGCCAACATGGTCTCTGCTAAACCCCATCTCTACTAAAAATACAAAAATTAGCTGGGTGTGGTGGTGTGCACCTGTAATCCCAGCTACTCGGGAGGCTGAGGCATGAGAATCACTTGAGCCTCGGAGGCAGAGGTTGCAGTGACCCGAGATCACACCACTGCACTCCAGCCTGGGCAACAGAGTGAGACTCAGTCTCAAAAAAAAAAAAAAAAAAGTATTGCAAATTGCAACTTGTTGCAGTCACATATGACAGCAGTCCCCAACCTCTTGGCACCAGAGACCGGTTTTGTGGAAGACAGTTTTTCCCAGGGACCTGGGATGGAGTGGGGGTGGGGAGGATGGTTTTGGGATAAAACTGTCCCACCTCAGATCATCGGGCATTGGTTAGATTCTCATAAGGAATGCACAACCTAGATCCCTTGTATGTGCAGTTCACAATAGGGTTCACGTTCCTGTGAGAATCTAATGCTGCTTATCTGACAGGAGGCGGAGCTTAGGCAGTGATGCTCACTCACCCACTGCCCAGTCCTGCTCTGTGGCCTGGTTCCTGACAGGCCATGGACTGGTACTGCAGCACAAGGGTTGGGGACCCCTGACATAGGAGGCTATACATTTATTTTAATCTGTGGTATGCCAGAATTGTAAAACATAAAACACAGTGGGGCTTTTAGGGCCAGAAATAACCAGTTCTTGCTCACTTCCAGAGGCATCCTTCACAGGGCTACAGTGACTCTTACCAACCAAGTTTTCTTGGTCGGGAGGAAAAAATAGTGTTACACAGTAAGATAACTTCTTTCTGGAGTTATTTGAAACCATTGGTATTCAGATGATTAGGCAGATGTCACAAGGCAGTAAGAAAGTGACAGGTTCACCATTCACTTTTTTTTTCTGTGAAAGTGAGGTAGGGCTTTCTTGGGAACAAGCCCTTGGGAGGTGAGGGGAGGGTGGAAATGGCGGAGGAGGGTCGGGGGCAAGAAAAAGGGACTTTCTGCTAAGAATTAATTGGGTGTCCATTTACTTTAGCAGAAAATTAGGATTAGATTCTGGATTCTACTCCTGACTCCAAATTTTACAAGTGGGGGCCTTGCATTTGCCTTCCAGGACCTCAGTCATCTTAGCAGGAAAATAGCAACAGCAGGCGATGCCACCTTACAGAGCGCTTATGAGACATAGTGAGATGGTCTATCTAGGCAGCTGTCTGGCCCAATACCCGATGAATACAAGGGGCCCAATAAATACAGTGGCTGTTACTAATAATAGATCTAAACTGCCTTTTTGGTACTACTGGGGACCTGCCAAGCAGGTGCATTTAGAGTACCCAGTCCCTCTCCCTGCGACACATTTGACGCCTCCCTACACCTGGACCAGGCCTTGAACGAGGATTTCCACTGCAGAGGTCCTTCCAGCTGGCAAATTGTGTTGCAGATCAGGTTCAGAGAACTTCCGTTTTGCCCGCGTGGCATTCATTCATTCGTTTATTTGAGAGATGGGATCTCACTGTGTTGCCCAGGCTAGTCTAGAACTCCTAATTCAAGCAATGCTCTTGGCTTGGCCTCCCAAATTGCTTGGATTACAGGTGTGAGCCACTGTGTCCAGCCCTTTATGACATTTAGAATACAAGCAATTTTTCTTTCTTTCTTTTTTTTGAAATGGAGTCTCACTCTGTCACCCAGGCTAGAGTGCAGTGGCATGATCTCAGCTCACTGCAACCTCCTCCACCTCCCAGGCTCAAGCAATCTTCCCACCTCAGCCTCCTGAGTAGATGGGACTACAGGCATGTGCCGCCATGCCTGGCTAATTTTTGTATTTTCTGTAGAGATGGGGTTTCACCATGTTGTGCAGGCTGGTCTCAAACTCCTAAGCTCAAGCGATCTGCCTGCTTTGGCCTCCAAAGTGTTGGGATTACAGGCGTGAGCCACAGTGCTGAACCCTGCATGGTATTTAGAATATGTGCAATACTCTAACATCTGATCTGGGTCACTCTGTATTACTTAACTGATCTCCAAAAACATTTGGGTTTGTGTCTCTGGTCCAAAATCTTCAGCCAGTGGCTTGACAGCCAAATCCTGAGGAAAGCTGTTGACCAGGTGAGGTGATATGCAAATCCTATACTCTCTGGGCTCTGGGATATTTAATTTACTTACTTACTTATGTATTTATTTATTTTGGAGACAGAGTTTTGCTCTTGTCGCCTAGGCTGGAGTGCAGCGGTGTGATCTCAGCTCTCTGCAACCTCCACCTCCTGGGTTAAAGGGATTCTCCTGCCTCAGCCTCCTGAGTAGCTGGGATTACAGGCGCCCACCACCACAGCTGGCTAATTTTTGTATTTTTATTAGAGACAGGGTTTCACCATGTTGGCCAGGCTGGTCTTGAACTCCTGACCTCAGATGATCCTCCTGCCTTGGCCTCCCAAAGTACTGGGATTACAGGCATCAGCCACCACGCCCGGCCTAATTTACTTTTTATTAATGCTGAAGCAGAGAGGGTAAGATCTTTTGCCCCTGAGTTCCTCTGGGAAAAATGAAACTGATGATAAAAAACCTAAAGCAGCCTGACATTCTCAGTTGGTCCAGTTTCAGCCCTTTAGCCAGGAGTCACAGACAGGTCCCACAGAATGGTAGAGCTAGGCCAGCCTACCATTGATTTCTTTTCCCTAAATGAAAAACACAAGGCCCAGAGAGGGCAAGTGACTTGTCCAGAGTCACCCACCGGGTTTGGGGCAGAGCTGAGACTTGTTACTTGACATCCTAAGGTCTTCCAGAGGCTAATGAATAGCTTGTTTGTGCTCAAAAAATGAAGCAGCCTGGGCACAGTGGCTCATGCTTGTAATCCTAGCACTTTAGGAGGCTGAGGCAGGCAGATCGCTTGAGCTCAGGAGTTCGAGACCAGCCTGGGCCACAAAGTGAGACCCCCGTCTCTACAAAAGTGAGAATTAGAAAATTAGCTGAGTGTGCTGGTGCGTGCCTGTGATCCCAGCTACTTGGGAGGCTGGGGTGGGAGAATGGCTTGAGCCTGGGAGGCAGAGTTTGCAGTGAGCCGAGATCGCCACTTCACTCTAGCCTGGGCAACAGAGCCAGATCCTGTCTCAAAAAAAAAAAAAAAAAAAGCAGTTGTTGGTCAGGGCAGGACTGAAAACAGGGCTGACACACTCAGATGTGTCAAACACCACTAATGTCAAAGGTGACACAGACATTTGTTTTCATCAAAACATTCGAGAAAGTCGGATGAGGTGACTCAGGCCTGTCATCCTAGAGCTTTGGGAGGCCAAGACAGGAGGATCATTTGAGATCAGGAGTTTGCGACCAGCCTGGGCAACATAGCAAGACCCCCATCTTTACAAAAAATAAAATTAGCCGGGCATAGTGGCCCACACCTGAGGTGGGAGGATTCCTTGAGCCCATGAGTTTGAGCCTGCAGTGAGCTATGATTGCACCACTGCTCTCTACCCTGGGCATATAATGAGACCTTTCCCCCAGCCAAAAACATTGAGAGCAACTCTTGATGAGTGAACTGTAGTTTGTGATCAGCAGTTCTGGGTAATAATTTCAGAGATGTCCTTTCAGCCCTTGGAGCTGATGCAGGACCTTAAACATGAGTGATGGTGGAGGAGGGAGGGTTGGGAAGGTGCACCAAGGTAGATGGAGAGTGTCCCTGGGGTTGGGCCAACTGGTGGTCCGTCTCTGGTCCAATGTGTTCACCTTGCCCCCGTCTGACCTTCTGCAGTCGGTACTCCGAGTTGAGTTTGACTAAGTGAGAGCTGCTCTCAGCTTTAATGGCCTTTCCCAAGACAGCCCTTGTTTTTATTCTAAAGCTGTGGTTCTCAACTGGGAGCAGTTTTGCCACCCCATGGGACATCCAGCAGTGTCTGGAGACACTTTTGATTGTCATGAGTGGAGGAAGGGGTGCCACTGGTATCTGGTGGGCAGAGGCCAGGGGTGCTGCAGAACATCCTGCAATGCACAGAAGAGCCCCCCTCACGACACAGAATGACCCAGCCCGAGAGTCAACAGTGCAGAGGTTGTGGCCAGGTGCGGTGGCTCACGCCTGTAATCCCAGCACTTTGGGAGGCCGAGGTGGGAGGATCGATTGCTTGAAGCCAGGAGTTCAAGACCAGCCTGGCCAACATGGTGAAACCCCATCTCTACTAAAAATACAAAAATTAGCCAGGTGTGGTGGCGCATGCCTGTAGTCCCAGTTACTTGGGAGGCTGAGGCACGAGAATCACTTGAACCCAGGAGGTGGAGGTTGCAGTGAGCTGAGATTGCATCGCTGCACTCCAGCCTGGGTGACAGAGCAAGACACTGTCAAAAAAAAAAAAAGAGTTAGCAACTATTATTACTAGTATTAGTATTATTAATTTGTCAGGCTCACTGAATTTTCTCAAGGGCAAATCTGTGGCAAATGTTTTGGGGACCCAAGGCTCATAGCAGCAAAACAGCTTTCAGGTTTCCGGATCTGCCAGAGACTTAAATGTCCTGATGTGTGTTTTGTGTCTCAATGAGGGAAAGGGAATATGTAGCACCTTCCAAATGGATTTGACCTTGACTGCCCCACTGTTGGAAGAGCTTCTCAACCTCCCTGGCTCCACCCCAGCCCAGATATTTCAGGGAATTAGGGTTCCAAGGAGCATGCTATGGAAAACAGCATTCTAGCGTGAGTCCAAGCTTCTCATCCCCCATCTTGCTGTCTTTTGACCAAAGCAGATTTTGCACATCGTAACTGTCAGAGACATCAAAGCCAGAGGGAAGCCAGCCTCCTCCAAGCCCTCCTTTTTTGGACAGAGACTGAATCTTTGCACTTGATCTTGTTTGTGTTTTTAAGTCTGAGGTTAGACAGGGTCCCGGGCAATGGAGATGTGCGTGTCCTTTTATTTTTCTGTTGTACTTTTTGCTATTTTTTCTGACTTTTAAGGCAACTCATCAACATGGCAATTAGAGCCCGCTTGGGGCCGGGCACAGAAGCTCATGCCTGTAATCCCAGCATTTTGGGAGGCCGAGGAGGGAAGATCACTTGAGGTCAGGAGTTTAAGACCAGCCTGGGCAACATGGTGAAACCCTGTCTCTACAAAGAATACAGAAAAATAGCTGGGCATGGTGGCAGGTGCCTGTAGTCCCAACTATTTGGGAGGCTGAGGTGGGAGGATTACTTGAGCCTGGGAGGTGGAGGTTGCAGTGAGCTGAGGTCATGCCACTGCACTCCAGCCTGGGAGACAGAGCAAGACCATGTCTCAAAAAAAAAAAAAAAAAAATAGTCCACTTTACTTGTTATGGTGCTTAGAACAAATGAAACATTCTCCTATCCCTCTTGGGATGTAATTGGCTACCATCTGCACAAACTCTTAATTACTGCACAATAATATCAATATACTTAATGCTACTGAACTGCATTTAAGTGGCTCAGGTGGTGAATGTTAGCTGTATTTTACCACAAAGATAAGAGGGAAGGAAAATGAAGTGTACTTTACAACCAAAAAAGTCCACACACCGTGGGTGTGCAGCTTGATGAGTTTTTGAGAGGATATATATATATATTTTTAGATGTGGGTCTCTGTCACCCAGGCTATAGTGCAGTAGCATGATCATGGCTCACTGCATCCTCGACCTCCTGTGCTTAAGCGTTCCTCCCACCTCAGCCTCCTGAGTAGCTGGGACTGCGGGTGCACACTATCACACCCAGCTAATTTTTGTATTTTTGCTGGAGACAAGGTTTCACCATGTTGACCAGGCTGGTCTCAGCCTCCTGGGCTCAAGTTATCCTCCTACCTCGGTCTTCCACTCAGGTAATTACTTAGAGATGGGTCTTGCTGTGTGTGGCCAGGCTGGTCTTGAACTCCTGGGCTCAAGTTATCCTCCTACCTCGGTCTTCCACTCAGGTAATTACTTAGAGATGGGTCTTGCTGTGTGTGGCCAGGCTGGTCTCAGCCTCCTGGGCTCAAGTTATCCTCCTACCTCGGTCTTCCACTCAGGTAATTACTTAGAGATGGGTCTTGCTGTGTGTGGCCAGGCTGGTCTTGAACTCCTGGGCTCAAGTGATCATCCCGCCTTGGCTTCTCAAAGTGCTGGGATTGCAGGCGTGAGCCATGTCACCTGGCCCAGCAGTTCAATGAATTTTCGGAATGTGAACACTCATAGGGCCGGCATTCAGATGAAGATCTAGAGCGTCGACCCTCCCCAGCCCCCGTCACATTCTGTCCTTGCAATCACTGCACCCCCAAGGCTCATTCATTCCTTATCTGAGCTCTATCACCATGGATGTAGCCTGCCTGGTTTTGGACCTCAGTTCAACAGTCAGCCTGTGCTTTTTGTGATCACCTTTTGCTCAAGCGTGTGTTGTGAGACGTCCTTTTTTGTAGTATGAAGCTGTAGTTTACTTCACCTGATTCGAGTCCTAGTTTGGGTGTTTGTAATGTGTCAGGCACTGCGCCAGGTGTCTTAAAGGATGGATTCCTTTATGGGCATCTGACAAGGCCACCCACCTTATGCGAAAGGCAGAACCACACAGACTCCAGAATGAGATGCAGGTTCGGGTCCCGGCTCTGACATTTCTGTTTTTTTTTTTTTGAAATGGAGTCTGACTCTGTCACCAAGGCTGGAGTGCAGTGGCGGATCTCAGCTCACTGCAACCTCCACCTCCCAGGTTCAAGTGATTCTCCTGCCTCAGCCTCCCAAAGTGCTGGGATTGCAGGCGTGAGCCATGTCACCTGGCCCAGCAGTTCAATGAATTTTCGAATGTGAACACTCATAGGGCCGGCATTCAGATGAAGATCTAGAGCGTCGACCCTCCCAGCCCCGTCACATTCTGTCCTTGCAATCACTGCACCCCAAGGCTCATTCATTCCTTATCTGAGCTCTATCACCATGGATGTAGCCTGCCTGGTTTTGGACCTCAGTTCAACAGTCAGCCTGTGCTTTTTGTGATCACCTTTTGCTCAAGCGTGTGTTGTGAGACGTCCTTTTTTGTAGTATGAAGCTGTAGTTTACTTCACCTGATTCGAGTCCTAGTTTGGGTGTTTGTAATGTGTCAGGCACTGCGCCAGGTGTCTTAAAGGATGGATTCCTTTATGGGCATCTGACAAGGCCACCCACCTTATGCGAAAGGCAGAACCACACAGACTCCAGAATGAGATGCAGGTTCGGGTCCCGGCTCTGACATTTCTGTTTTTTTTTTTTGAAATGGAGTCTGACTCTGTCACCAAGGCTGGAGTGCAGTGGTATGATCTCGGCTCACTGCAACCTCCACCTCCCAGGTTCAAGTGATTCTCCTGACTCAGCCTCCCGAGTAACTGGGGTTACAGGTGCACACTCCTGGCTAATTTTTAATTTTTGTATTTTTAGTAGAGACAAGGTTTCACCATGTTGGCCAAGCTGGTCTCAGACTCCTGAACTCAAGTGATCCACTCACCTCGGCCTCCCAAAGTTCTGGGATTACAGGCATGAGTCATCACACCTGGCCTACTTGTGGTCAATCTTATTTCATCTTCACACCCTCCCATTTCTCTTATGCGTCCTCCAGTTTCTCTCTCTCTCTCTCTCTCTCTCACACACACACACACACACACACACACACACACACACAATCTGCTGCAACATCATAAGAAACAAGAGATTATCAAGGAATTATTGAATACTTTGTCACATTTTCTATTTTGCTGCCTGTTTAAACTAACCTTGGTTACACTATTAAAGGAACACGTATCGTATTGAGCCACTTCTGTGACTATGGCTGTCCAGAAATAAACATAATTAAAACATCCAACAGTAGTAAATGCTCTTGGTTAGGAATGAGAGAAGTGGCTTAGAGTCATAGGAAGTGGGAAAGGGTGTAGAAACAGAAGGTACTTGGTGTAGACCAGTGGTGTCCTATCTTTTGGCTTCCCTGGGCCACACTGGAAAACGAAGAATTGTCTTGGACCACACATAAAATACGCTAACACTAATGATAGCTGATGAGCTAAAAAAAAAAAAAAAAATTGCAAAAACAATCTCATACTGTTTTAAGAAAGTTTATGAATTTGTATCGGGCCGCATTCAACGCCATCCTGGGCCACGTGCAGCCTGTGGGCTGCAGGTTAGACAAGCTTGGTGTAGAGAGTTTCATCTAAACCCCATGGCAGCTCTGGAGGGCACCCATTAGGCCCCCAGTATTAACATATGGTAAGTTTGAGTCTCAGAAATGTACGTGAGTTGCCCAGAAGCATGCATTCTGCAGTGGCAGAGTCATGTTTGAATTCACATCTGATTGCAAAGTCTGGGTGTCTTTTCACAACTGCAGGTTATCTTACCTCTCAAGATGAGGCAACCAATCCAATTTTGCCAGCACCAATGAAATTGCAATTTATTTAAAGGCTCAGAAAGATCTTTTAGGCTAATGAAAATGCCCTATATTTACGAAATGTTCTCATTCTCTGTGGCTTTTTCTTTTTTTTTTTTGTGACAGAGTCTCACCCTGTCACCCAGGCTGGAGTGCAGTGATGTAATCATAGGTCACTATAGCCTCAAACTGCTGGGCTCAAGCAACCTTCATGCCTCAGCCTCCTAGTAGCTGGGAGTACAAGCACGCATCATCACGCCTGGCTGATTTTTTTTTTTTAAGGGATGGGATCTTGCTATAATGCCCAGTCTGGTCTTAAACTCCTGGGCTCAAGCAACCTTCATGCCTCAGCCTCCTAGTAGCTGGGAGTACAAGCACGCATCATCACGCCTGGCTGATTTTTTTTTTTTTGTGACAGAGTCTCACCCTGTCACCCAGGCTGGAGTGCAGTGATGTAATCATAGGTCACTATAGCCTCAAACTGCTGGGCTCAAGCAATCCTCCTGCTTTGGCTTCCCAAAATGTGGGATTATACATGTGAGCCACTGCCAGCCTCTTTTCTTTCAACTATTTTTTAATCTATAGGTTCCTCTCCTTTTTGTTTGTATTTATTTGTTAAAGAAACAGAGTCCTGGCCAAGAGTGGTGGCTCACACCTGTAATCTCAGCACTTTGAGAGGCCGAGGTGAGCAGATCACCCGAGGTCACGAGTTTGAGACCAGCCTGGACTATATGGTGAAACCCTGTCTCTACTAAAAATACAAAAATTAGCCAGGCATGGTGGTGTGCACCTGTAATCCCAGCACTTTGAGAGGCCGAGGTGAGCAGATCACCCGAGGTCACGAGTTTGAGACCAGCCTGGACTATATGGCGAAACCCTGTCTCTACTAAAAATACAAAAATTAGCCAGGCATGGTGGTGTGTGCCTGTAATCCCAGCTACTCGGGAGACTGAGGCAGGAG
>DAKLCV010001785.1:0-61283 GCA_030247045.1 Colobus guereza
CAGTTTCACAGTTTTAAGACCACGCCACCTATTATTCAGATTTCAAAAGCATAGCATTTTCCATAATGTCAAAGGACTATTAGTAGATGATAGAGAAATATTTTTTAGGCCATGGTGGTAGAAAATGAAGGGTTAGTCTCCAAGAGTAGTGATTAAGTAGTACTAGCCTTAAATATTTACTAAGGAAGAAGAGTAGCAGACAATTAAAAATAAAACACACAACCTTAAATTCTAAGATGTTCTGCACACAGAATGACTGAGAGCACAGACTCTTAACTAGCTATATAACTTGGGCAAGTTTCTTAATCTCTGTGTCACTTAATGTCTATATTTGTAAAATGGGCAAACAATACCAGCTAATTATTAGGGCCATTATAAGGATAACTGAAGGTAAGTTCAATGCCTACAAAGTACTTAGCCCATAATGTTAATTACTATTGCCATTATTTTGCCTTCTGAGCATATCACCTATATTTTATATATATATGAAACCTGAGACCATATTTAGCAAACTGGTGATCACAATCAAGTTCAGCCCTAGACCCACATTGTGTGTGTATATATATATGATATATATATAATATGTCATATATGAGATATATAGTGTTATGTTATACAAAATATATATTACATATATGAGATATAGTGATATACAAAATATATATCATACATATCATATATGAGATATATGTGATATGTAATATATCTGTATATAAATATCTAATATACATTTATATATTTGTATGTAAAATATAAATATATAATATACATTTATATATTTGTATGTAAAATATAAATATATATATATTTTTGAGGCAAAGTTTTGCTCTTGTTGCCCAGGCTGAAGTGCAGTGGCCCAGTCTTGGCTCACTGCAACCTCCACCTTCCAGGTTCAAGAGATGCTCCTGCCTCAGCCTCCCAAGTATCTGGGATTTCAGGCATGTACCACCATGCCTGGCTCATTTTGTATTATTATTATTTTTTTAGTAGAGATGTGGTTTCACCATGTTGGTCAGGCTGGTCTTGAACTCCTGACCTCAAGTGATGTTTTGGAGGATGTTCTGGAGGTTGTTTTGGAGGATGGTTTTACCACTATCATTGTCTTGAGGATGACTGGAAACAGGTTTAGGGATCACCTGACCTCAAGTGATCCACCTGCCTTGGCCTCCCAAAGTGCTGGGATTACAGGTGTGCACCATGCCCAGCCATGTATAATATTAAAATGGACAAAATAGATTAATGCTTTAGTATCAGGTGACTTCTTATACACACATGAATTTTTGAAATTCTTAAGAAAACCTCTAGTCCCAGGAGATATTTGAGTTTGCAACCTTGATCATGAGTTAACTCCTATCATCTTTCTAACTGGAGAAACCTAGTCCCATCACTCCATCTGTTTGGTGGACATCCTCAAAGATCTCATACCACCTACTCGAAAGAAGCTGTCATTAGGAAATGTTCTCCCAACCCTCTCAGCATTTTTGAGAGGAAGAGACAAGCAATTCCCAATCAAAATAGACTATGGCCAGGATAGTCTGGAGCTCAACAATGAATCCAGCCCCTGATATTATACGTTAATTAAACCTAAGGCATAGGAGTTGAACTCTCCTGTTAAAGAGTTCTGGATTTTTTCAGTCATCTTTTAGATATATTGTGTTCTCTATTTCTTTTCTACTAAGCATCTGAGCAGCAACTTTTTTTTCTTTTGAGGGCTTTTTCGGCTTGAAGGTACCCATTTTAGAGAGCAGGACTTTATTAATTTTTGCCAAGAGGCCTTCGATCCACCTCGAAGCAAATGTACACAAACCAAGTTCTGTGGCTGAAAGTGAACCTGAATAGGGAAACGGGATGCATGTGTCTCACAGTCTCTGCCATGGGTACTCAGAACAAAGTGCAAATCACTCTGGATGAGAAATATGGTTTTACCGCTTAATGACAACCATTTTCTCTGCTGTTTGTCTCTCCAGTTTTGTTCATAGAACCATTCCAGCAGGCTTCCACAATTCTGTTTGTGATTTAAGCTTTGTGTTAAACTTACATTATCTGTGGAGAACCACAACAAAGAATGAGACAAGAAATGATGGAAAGTGCAAAACAGAGATGGAGTTTCTTCTCACTTTCACCTTTAGACCCTGAAATCTCCCGTTGTTGTCTGTTGATCACATTAGCCAGGCCATTGACATATTGTCACTGAACATTAGATAAGCTTCAAGCTGAGCCATTTTATTTGTGCTTCGTTTAATCCATGCACAGTTCCATATGTCATTCATCTACATGATTTAGCTCTGACAAAAACTAAACGTTAGATTTTTCACCAGGTGTAAGATTTTTCCTGATAGTTAGAAGTTATTTTTGACATGGCCGGGTGCAGTGGCTCATGCTGGCAATCCCAGCACTTTTGGGAGGCCAACGTGGGTAGATCACCTGTGGTCAGGAGTTCGAGACCAGCCCAGCCAACATGGTGAAACCCTGTCTCTACTAAAAATACAAAATTTAGCTGGGCATGGTGGCGGGTGCCTATAATCCTAGCTACTTGGGAGGCTGAGGCAGGAAGAATTGCTTGAACCCAGGAGGCAGAGGTTGCGGTGAGCCGAGACTGTGCCATTGCACTCCAGCCTAGGAGACAAGAACGCAACTCCATCTCAAAAAAAAAAAAAAAAAAGTTATTTTTGAGGAATGGAAGATTAGCCTCCATTGGTGATAGAGTTCTCTAAAATGGATCCGGTTCATCAGTCTATCTCCTTGTAAATAATACAGACAGCACCTTGAATGACAACAGTAACAAAGATAAGATGTAAGGACAAATGTTGAGTAGATCGAAATAAAATCATAAAAACAAAGTCTTCCCCTGGTTCAATTGGATATATATAATATGTTTTAAAAAGTAATTATTTACTACTACATAAAAGAACTACAGCAATATCTCCAGTAATGCACAATTGTAGTTTCTCCACAGTGGAATAAGGTCATATTTGCTTGCTTATTGTTTTCCAAAATATTTCTTTATGCACTCATTCTACCAATAGATTCAAGAAGAACTTAGTGTCCAAAGAATCTGACCTATCTGAAAACAATCTAGATGGAAACTTGTATGATTAACTGGACATGACTTACTTATATTTTTAAAGGAGTTATGGTTTCATTCAAAAGTTGCAAATATATTTGAAGCAAAAAACAAAAAAAAACCTGTCCAGTAACCTAGTATTCTGTTTATGATATCCTTTCAAATAATTTGGATTAATGCCTTTGGTATTTAAATTACACTTTATTGTTCTCTAGAGAATGTCATCAAATTGCTGATCAGTTTTTAGCACATGGTTGTATCTCTCCAAAATGGATGGAACACAGATATTCTAAAAACATAAAATTATAATCAATAAATTATATTTTCCCAAAACTGGACTGTATATTGATATCCAAGTGATCCATGGCTGTATTCTTTAAAGGGAGTTAAATAAAGTTCATAGGTCTTTCCATACAACAAGTATGAATTGAGCCAAAATGAATACTTTTGGAGCCAAATATATATTTACTGCAATATAAAAATGTTAAATCTTTTTTATAATCTTGTGAAATGCTAAAATCACTGTGGGAACCTACTAAAATGAAAAATGCTGTTCCATCCACAGAAAGAATAAATCTATGAATGAAAGCACTGTCCCTTTTGGCCACCTAAAATTATGGCATATTCACCAAGTCCTTATGATGACGTAAAATTCAGCAGAAGTATATGTTTCCCAAAATGCATGAGGATTGCACTGTGAGATTAATGCTCCTCTTTTTTTCCCTTTCATATGTATGACATCATATTCTCCTCATATCTTGCTAAATTTCATTTTCATCTGCTTTCATGTGTATTGATGTAGGTAATTATCATCAAAACAATTTTCTTCTGTTCCTCTCATTGTCTGGTTTAAAAAATTAAACATTCATTGTCCAGCCCTGTGTTAGATATTGGAGATGCACAAATGTTTAAGGTATAAGTCAGGCCAGGTGCAAAAATTCCAGTACTTTGGGAGGCTGAGGCAGGTGGATTGCTTGAGCACAAGAGTTTGAGACCAGCCTGGGAAACATGACAAAACCCTGTCTCCACGAGAATACAAAAATTAGCTGGGAGTGGTGGTGCATGCCACTAGTTCAAGCTATTTGGGAGGCTGAGGAGGGAGGATCCCTTGAACCCGGGAGGCTGACTGCAGTAAGCTATGATTGTCCCACTGCACTCCAGCCTGGGCAACGGAGACCCTGTCTCCAAATAAAAAAAAAAAAAGATTAAGACATAAATTATATCACCAAAACTTTATAGCCTTAAGTCTTTAAATAATGTAAAAAACAAGTGTTGGTACATGGATTCCATTCTTTCAGGAAGCAACATGGGTTAGACAAGGAGCATCTGCATAAATAGCTGGGACATAGGTTGCTCTGCTACAAACTATGTGACTTTGGAAAAAATCGCTGAAATGATCAGAGTCCCAGTTTCCTCATTTCAGAAATGATTTCCCCAGGTGAACTAATGTCTCCCACTGTGTCCTACAGCACTGTCCTGAAGTCCTTTTACAGTACCCCCAAATCCTGCGTTATCAGACAATGACTTAGTTATCATTGTAGCTTCCACAATTGGTACAGTATCTGGAACATCGTGGGATGTTTAAGAAAATGTATTGAGTGAACAGCATCCAATGATAAAATTCATTTGTCCATTTAAAAAGTGCAACCTTCTTTCAAATTGAAGAAATCTTACATGGAAGCAAAAAATAAAATGGAAGGAGAGCTTCTTTCACTGAAGCCAGGAGTGAAGGGACCAGAACCCAGCCTGTGCTTACCCCATTTCAGCCCTGAAGTCCTCTGAAGATCCCGAGGCTTATGTAATACACATTTTAAAAACCATTGTATTTGATCATCTCTTGAGACTGGCCTTGACAACCATATGGTTTAAAGTCAAGTACAGCAAACAGCGTTTAAAGTAATGAAATTTGATCTCCTAAAATGCATTTGAGGAATCAATGTGCTTCCTAAAACACTTGCTTTCCCAAAGTGAATAACTTAAACCTAGGAAGTCACTGACTTCACAGTGGACTTACCTCAATCTAGATGAAGAGCAATTTACCCTTCAGGGTGCTGAGTGTGCCGATCATTCCACTTATTTCTTGGTATTTTCTAGTACAAGGCAGGATAATACAATCCTGGAAATAATTGACTGCTGTCAGTTAACCCCAAGAAGTAAGTGCATGGTTTGATGCCAAATAAAAGTGTCTTCTGCTTCTGGTTATTTTTATATGTCAAAACTTTACAGAATGTCTTCATGGGAAGCTCAAAATTTAAGCTAAATAGAAAATAGACCTTCACTTTTATCACTAAGTCACATGCCAGTCCAGTTTTAAAATGCAGTCTGTATTACAGACCATCCATTCTCCTTGGATCCTTGGCTCTAAATGGTTTCAGCATTTGCAACAGGTGGATGTCCATGTGTATAGTGCTGGCCCCACTAATTTTCTTGGTGGCAAAGGAAATACCTAAGGGTAACCAAGGATTTGTATGACTGTCTTAGGTCTTAAATTTCTTAGTCATTATTTAAATCAATCAACTTTTGATCTTGAAATACATACAAATATATGCATATAAGTGAGTTGGAGAAAAGGAGATAATTTTCTGGACCATGTATTTCTGTATTTCCCAGAAAAAAAAAAAACTAGTCATGTACATGCACATGTTAGCACAAAAGTAAATATTGATTTAGCAATCACATAGTTTCTGAGATCACTGTGGATATAGCTAATATAAAACTAAATTCCATGTATTTCAACTTATTTTCTACAACATAAGTCTGGCATAAAGACTAAGGAATCTCTCATTGAACTAGTGGACTTGTTACTCATCCAGAAGATTTAAATTTAGCTTATATTTTAATAGAGTTTAGGATATTATGTATCAGTGACCGCATTATGTTTATTTTATTCCCAAACGCATTTGGGAATACTGAGAAAAACTAAATCTATTTTAATTCTTCACACCTGAATATCTAAATTAAGTGTGTGTGTGTTGTAAGAAATTATTTTTCAAGTGATGGAATTGTGAAAACTGAAGATCAGAGTGAAACTTTCACAAGGCTTTGTTGACATTTCCTCTGAAGTAGACATATATATGCTGGACTTTTTGAGTATGGCTGAAAACAATGTGTTTCCATGTTGAGGTTTAGGTGTAGGTAATTTCAGATCATTGACTTTGTCCTTTGTTTAAGCAATATGGAAAAGGCCTGTTTAACATACAATTTTAGGAGACCTTAGCAATAAGAATTAAAACGTACACAACTTTTGTATTTTTTTCACGATTATCTAAGGTGTCCACTTAGAGATGACACATTCTCTAGAAGTGACTAGAGATGAGGTATCTTACTAGCTCATGTTCCTACTTTCTCCTCTTCCTTTCCCCGCATTTCAGTCTTTCTCTGTCTCTTTGTCTGTATCTCTGTCACACACACACACACACACACACACACACACACACACACACACACACACACACACACACACACACACACACACACACACACACACACACACACACACACACACACACACACACACACACACACACACACACACACACACACACACACACACACACACACACACACACACACACACACACACACACACACACACACACACACACACACACACACACACACACACACACACACACACACACACACACACACACACACACACACACACACACACACACACACACACACACACACACACACACACACCCTTCAGGGTGCTGAGTGTGCCGATCATTCCACTTATTTCTTGGTATTTTCTAGTACAAGGCAGGATAATACAATCCTGGAAATAATTGACTGCTGTCAGTTAACCCCAAGAAGTAAGTGCATGGTTTGATGCCAAATAAAAGTGTCTTCTGCTTCTGGTTATTTTTATATGTCAAAACTTTACAGAATGTCTTCATGGGAAGCTCAAAATTTAAGCTAAATAGAAAATAGACCTTCACTTTTATCACTAAGTCACATGCCAGTCCAGTTTTAAAATGCAGTCTGTATTACAGACCATCCATTCTCCTTGGATCCTTGGCTCTAAATGGTTTCAGCATTTGCAACAGGTGGATGTCCATGTGTATAGTGCTGGCCCCACTAATTTTCTTGGTGGCAAAGGAAATACCTAAGGGTAACCAAGGATTTGTATGACTGTCTTAGGTCTTAAATTTCTTAGTCATTATTTAAATCAATCAACTTTTGATCTTGAAATACATACAAATATATGCATATAAGTGAGTTGGAGAAAAGGAGATAATTTTCTGGACCATGTATTTCTGTATTTCCCAGAAAAAAAAAAAACTAGTCATGTACATGCACACGTTAGCACAAAAGTAAATATTGATTTAGCAATCACATAGTTTCTGAGATCACTATGGATATAGCTAATATAAAACTAAATAATTTCCATGTATTTCAACTTATTTTCTACAACATAAGTCTGGCATAAAGACTAAGGAATCTCTCATTGAACTAGTGGACTTGTTACTCATCCAGAAGATTTAAATTTAGCTTATATTTTAATAGAGTTTAGGATATTATGTATCAGTGACCGCATTATGTTTATTTTATTCCCAAACGCATTTGGGAATACTGAGAAAAACTAAATCTATTTTAATTCTTCACACCTGAATATCTAAATTAAGTGTGTGTGTGTTGTAAGAAATTATTTTTTCAAGTGATGGAATTGTGAAAACTGAAGATCAGAGTGAAACTTTCACAAGGCTTTGTTGACAGACAGTTCCTCTGAAGTAGACATATATATGCTGGACTTTTTGAGTATGGCTGAAAACAATGTGTTTCCATGTTGAGGTTTAGGTGTAGGTAATTTCAGATCACTGACTTTGTCCTTTGTTTAAGCAATATGGAAAAGGCCTGTTTAACATACAATTTTAGGAGACCTTAGCAATAAGAATTAAAACGTACACAAGTTTTGTATTTTTTTTTCACGATTATCTAAGGTGTCCACTTAGAGATGACACATTCTCTAGAAGTGACTAGAGATGAGGTATCTTACTAGCTCATGTTCCTCCTTTCTCTCCTCTTCCTTTCCCCGCATTTCAGTCTTTCTCTGTCTCTTTGTCTGTATCTCTGTCACACACACACACACACAACAATGAATGAGTCACATTCTCTATCAAGCTGTCATGCGGTTGGAGTGGAGGTGACGAAATTCATCATAAGTGTTTCATTATAAAGTAACTTCATCCCTGTCTGATAAACAAAGTGACTCAGTATGACATGATAATACATGTTGCTATTCTGTGGCTGAAATATGACCACCTGTGTTTTTACAGCATTCCTTTTTCAAAAAGTTTTGAAAAATAGAAAAGCTCTCGTTTATGTTAGGATTTTTTTTCTCTATGTTTAGCAGAAGAAAAAGGTGTTTAACTCTTTGAAAGCCCATTCCTAGTGTAATAAGGGAGAATCCTGAAGCTGAAAACTACAGCAGCCTTTCTCATGACAGTAAGTGAGAAATAGGTTAACCACAGGCTAGTTTCAAGACAGGAAGAGACATCTAAAGAAAATTACTATAATAAACAGCTTCCTCCACTCTTTGGCCAAAGGAGATGATGGGGTGGTGGGGACCAGGTGGACAGGCACATTGATCAATGAGATGACAGTGTGAGCACCATTGACGAAGTATTACCTTGTCATCCAGCTCCTTTGTGACTCTGCCTGCTGAATTCTCCCCAAGGTAAAGGGGCTGAAATGAGTAAGGAAGTGCCTCAAGATACAATCAGTGTAAGGGAAGGGATATTAGCCAAGTAGCATGGACTGAGTGAAGACACAAGACACAAAAGAAGCAGAGAAGTAATGGAGAATTAATTCAGAACAGATGATAGAAAAGTCAAACTCGAGAGGACGATTCAGAGGTACTTTTGCAATGGCACGTCATTTGTCTAGAGATTTGCCATTTGCTATTTGAAGTGGGGGCCTCCGGTTAATTCATGGCAAATACTTTTGTGACAGGTTAGGGAACACGATTTATTTCTCCTCACTATACTCTGAGGAATGTTGATGAGTCGAATTAGAACTGTAGTCAAGGTTCAATGTGTCAGCCCACACCTTTGAAGCTGCCTGACAGATGCATTTCCAAATCCCTGATCAGGGTCTTTGTATTGCTGTCTCTTGTCAGATCCAATCACTCACACATAATAGCAATGATGATACCTGGTCGTGTTCTTCCAGCTTTGAAGCAAATAAGAAGTCAAAGAAAACTGGCTGAATTTTAACATCACAAAAGTTTCCAAAAATCACACGAGCTTACAAAAACATGAATCCACACCACAAAACCACGTCTTCCATGAGACATAGGAGCGTAAGGTGCAATTTGGGCTTTATCAAAAAGGGCCAACCAGTAAAGTCTAGTATATTTCAGTTGTTGAAACGATGATTATAAATAAATCCAGGGGAAAATGGATGGGGGAGATCATGTATGCTTAAATTCGATGCCAGTACGTTCAAGAAATAAAATTCTTGGGTTCAAACCCAGTGTCACAAAGTAAATGTCACAGCATGCTAGGGAGGCCCAGTGTTGTCTTACCAACAGTTAACACAGTTTTAAAATTTTAAATTAGAATCCTGGGCTTGGTGTTTCAAAGCTTGAGAGGCAATGTTGTGAGAGCAAAGATGTGAGGTTTTAGGATGAAACAAGACCAGAGACTTGAGTCCTGTCGCTGTGACTTATTAGCTGTGTGACTTTGAGTACTGGTTTATTCGTCTCCACTATTGGAATTAACAGCGCCTTCTTCATAATGTTGTTATCAATTTTAAATGACATAATGCAAGTACAATGCTTTGCCTGGCACACAATAAGCACTTAATAGGCATTGTTATTTTTAAAGCAATCACATACATTATTGAGGACAGGAATTGAGTTTCCTAGGATGCATTAAATAGCTAGTCTTTAAAATTTATCCATAACCTTTATGGCAAAATGAGGACAACTTCTTGAAGAAGAAGAAAAAAAAAACGAGGCCTTAAATAATGAAACAAATACAAAGCTGACTGAAGGAATTTTTTAAAGTTTTAACATTAAAAATTAAAAGTGGGGGCAAAAGAAGGAAAATTATTTACCCATGATTACTCATGGTGTCCTTTAATTTTATGTGCCCTAAACAGAAACTACATCCCTTTCCTTCAGAGAGTGGTTGGTCGATTGTAGCCCCTGTCTGTGGTTTTCCAACTTAAGAAGCTGTAAATTTTATAACTCTGCACCCTGCGGTTAGAGCTGCTGAGTGTTGTGTCTGAAGTCAGGTGTGTGTTAAAGGTAGACATTAAACAGCTCTATGGAGGACCTGGAAGCATTTAAGGAGGTTGCTTGCCAGCTGTAAATTAGAGACTCCATGCCAGCTGGCTGGAAAATTCTCTGGACTAAGTCCAGTTAAGTAGACTGAATCACTGGCGGTCTTTCCAAATTTGTGCATTTAACGGCTTGGCTATACACTCCGACATGTGGCGTGGGGTTGTAAGCAATAGCATTATTGTGATGTGGTGCCATTACAGGAGGGATGCGGTGCTCCTGTGCCCTGAGGGTGTTTGTGTTCTCCAGGAATGCTGAGAGAAGCAATGGACTACTCTTGACATGGTCACCGAAAACGTTTTAAAATAAATGTGAAAAATGGGAATGATCATTTTCAAGTTACGTATTGCCCAAAATGTGTTCCCTGGCATTCAGAGAGGAAGTTAGTACCTCAGGTGGTTCTGTGGACACCTCTCCAAGATTGTCCTGCTTCCCCACATCAGTGGGAGAGGTTGTCTGTGGTTCAGTTGATGGTGATGGACACACTAAAGCACATGCTGTGATATAATCGAGGCAACCAAATTGGGGGCTATATTCTCCAGCCTTGAAATGAGAGAGAAGTCATTGTTAGATTGCAGGGTCATTTAGAATTTGAAAAATTTTAAATTTTGTCTTAAAACTGATCCAGGTGAGAAAACCTGGATTTAGTTGGGCAGGGCTACCTTCATGGGCATGGGACCTGCCCAGCTGCAGTGGACCTCATGCTTGGAAGGACCCTGTGCTTTAATGCTTCACTGTCACTGTCTTGAATTCTTAAGTTTTCAAACAATGACTTGAATTTTCATTTTGCACTGGGCTTTATAAATTATGTAGCAGTTTTTGAGGGTGGATTTGATTTCTTTAAGAAAATTCTGTGGCTGGGCGCGGTGGCTCAAGCCTGTAATCCCAGCACTTTAGGAGGCCGAGACGGGCAGATCACGAGGTCAGGAGATCAAGACCATCCTGGCTAACACGGTGAAACCCCGTCTCTACTAAAAAATACAAAAAACTAGCCGGGCGAGGTGGCGGGCTCCTGTAGTCCCAGCTACTCGGGAGGCTGAGGCAGGAGAATGGCGTAAACCCGGGAGGCGAAGCTTGCAGTGAGCTGAGATCCGGCCACTGCACTCCAGCCTGGGCCACAGAGCGAGACTCCGTCTCAAAAAAAAAAAAAAAGAAAAAAAAGAAAATTCTGACTTTTTTTTAAGAACAGGGTGAAAGAGAAACTTTCCCACAGAGATTGTATGAGCCAAGTGGACAATCTCCAAAGGTTTAAGTATTTGCAGGCATCAAACAGTAAGAGATAAGAGGATTTCTAGGATACTCTTGGTCACTGTTCTTCTCAACACAGGATAAAGGTGGGGGCAAAGAGCATCTTAGTTATTGAGAAGCAAATAATATATTACAATTGGCACGTACTTATCTTTTATATATTTGGTCTTGGTACTTATTTGTTTAAGTTTTTACTTCCTTTACAAGGCCTTTATGAGCTGATGTTAAGTAAATTCTTACATCAGCTTTCTGCTGGTTAACTCTGCATATGAATTTATAGTACACAGATATTAAAGGCAAGCCTTGAGTCATTTGATTTTGTAAAGTTAAGAGGCCTTCATTTCTGTATTCATTGTATGCATCAATATGTTAAGGAAAGAAACTATAAACAATATGCTCTATATGCTACTGGCCATAAAACTGTAATAGTAACACACATACGCAGGCATACAACTAGCTACTGTGTATTTTATGAGTTAATTTAAAGCTGCACATTCCTAAGAACATGTACAGTAAATTGTGTGAGTTATTTCTTTTTGTTTTGGCCAAATACTTGAGTTTCATATTAGCATGATATTATGCAATGGATTTGTTCCCCTACTGCTATTTAATATTCTGATCAGTGCTGGTATTACCTTCGGTTCAAGGATTTTACTTTGCTGACGATCCTCATTTTCAAGTTTAGGAAAGGGGATGTGGGAAATGCAGTGTAACAGTTTTATCCTCTTCAGAGGGGGAATAGAAATCTTCAAAGAAAACAGAAGGGTTTAATTGTTTTTGTTTTTGAGACGATGTCTCACTCTGTGACCCAGGCTGGAGTGCAGTGGCACGATCTTGGCTCACTGCAAGCTCCGCCTCCTGAGTTCATGCCATTCTCCTGCCTCAGCCTCCCAAGTAGCTGGGACTATAGGCATACACTACAACATCTAGTTTTTTAAAATTTTATTTTGGAGATGGGGTCTTGCTATGTTGCCCAGGCTGATCTTGAACTCCTGAGCTCAAAAGATCCTCCTGCCTCAGCTTCCCAAAGTTCCAGGATGATAGGAGTGAGGCACTATGCCTGGCCAGAAACTCAGGTTTTTTTGCTTTGTGGCTTCTTTGCTGTAATCGTCACCAAGATTTGTTATTAATAAGTGATAGCTACAAAGCTTCTTTAGATGATGATGCGATTTCCTCTTCCACCTCAGATTTACTAAACCATTTGCATTCCTTTTATAGGATCTAGAGCACTTGATTTTTTGAGACAGAGTCTTGCTCTGTGGCTCAGGCTGGAGTGCAGTGGCACGATCTTGGCTCACTGCAAGCTCCGCCTCCTGAGTTCATGCCATTCTCCTGCCTCAGCCTCCCGAGTAGCTGGGACTATAGGCATACACTACAACATCTAGTTTTTAAAATTTTATTTTGGAGATGGGGTCTTGCTATGTTGCCCAGGCTGATCTTGAACTCCTGAGCTCAAGCAGTCCTCTCTGCCTCAGCCTCCCAAGTAGCTGGGACTATAGGCATACACTACAACATCTAGTTTTTAAAATTTTATTTTGGAGATGGGGTCTTGCTATGTTGCCCAGGCTGATCTTGAACTCCTGAGCTCAAAAGATCCTCCTGCCTCAGCCTCCCAAGTAGCTGGGACTATAGGCATACACTACAACATCTAGTTTTTAAAATTTTATTTTGGAGATGGGGTCTTGCTATGTTGCCCAGGCTGATCTTGAACTCCTGAGCTCAAAAGATCCTCCTGCCTCAGCTTCCCAAAGTTCCAGGATGATAGGAGTGAGGCACTATGCCTGGCCAGAAACTCAGGTTTTTTGCTTTGTGGCTTCTTTGCTGTAATCGTCACCAAGATTTGTTATTAATAAGTGATAGCTACAAAGCTTCTTTAGATGATGATGCGATTTCCTCTTCCACCTCAGATTTACTAAACCATTTGCATTCCTTTTATAGGATCTAGAGCACTTGATTTTTGAGACAGAGTCTTGCTCTGTGGCTCAGGCTGGAGTGCAGTGGTGCGACTGTAGCTCACTGCAGCTTCCAACTCCTGAGCTCAAAAGATCCTCCTGCCTCAGCCTCCCGAGTAGCTGGGACTATAGGCATACACTACAACATCTAGTTTTTAAAATTTTATTTTGGAGATGGGGTCTTGCTATGTTGCCCAGGCTGATCTTGAACTCCTGAGCTCAAAAGATCCTCCTGCCTCAGCTTCCCAAAGTTCCAGGATGATAGGAGTGAGGCACTATGCCTGGCCAGAAACTCAGGTTTTTTGCTTTGTGGCTTCTTTGCTGTAATCGTCACCAAGATTTGTTATTAATAAGTGATAGCTACAAAGCTTCTTTAGATGATGATGCGATTTCCTCTTCCACCTCAGATTTACTAAACCATTTGCATTCCTTTTATAGGATCTAGAGCACTTGATTTTTGAGACAGAGTCTTGCTCTGTGGCTCAGGCTGGAGTGCAGTGGCACGATCTTGGCTCACTGCAAGCTCCGCCTCCTGAGTTCATGCCATTCTCCTGCCTCAGCTTCCCAAAGTTCCAGGATGATAGGAGTGAGGCACTATGCCTGGCCAGAAACTCAGGTTTTTTGCTTTGTGGCTTCTTTGCTGTAATCGTCACCAAGATTTGTTATTAATAAGTGATAGCTACAAAGCTTCTTTAGATGATGATGCGATTTCCTCTTCCACCTCAGATTTACTAAACCATTTGCATTCCTTTTATAGGATCTAGAGCACTTGATTTTTGAGACAGAGTCTTGCTCTGTGGCTCAGGCTGGAGTGCAGTGGTGCGACTGTAGCTCACTGCAGCTTCCAACTCCTGAGCTCAAAAGATCCTCCTGCCTCAGCTTCCCAAAGTTCCAGGATGATAGGAGTGAGGCACTATGCCTGGCCAGAAACTCAGGTTTTTTGCTTTGTGGCTTCTTTGCTGTAATCGTCACCAAGATTTGTTATTAATAAGTGATAGCTACAAAGCTTCTTTAGATGATGATGCGATTTCCTCTTCCACCTCAGATTTACTAAACCATTTGCATTCCTTTTATAGGATCTAGAGCACTTGATTTTTGAGACAGAGTCTTGCTCTGTGGCTCAGGCTGGAGTGCAGTGGCACGATCTTGGCTCACTGCAAGCTCCGCCTCCTGAGTTCATGCCATTCTCCTGCCTCAGCTTCCCAAAGTTCCAGGATGATAGGAGTGAGGCACTATGCCTGGCCAGAAACTCAGGTTTTTTGCTTTGTGGCTTCTTTGCTGTAATCGTCACCAAGATTTGTTATTAATAAGTGATAGCTACAAAGCTTCTTTAGATGATGATGCGATTTCCTCTTCCACCTCAGATTTACTAAACCATTTGCATTCCTTTTATAGGATCTAGAGCACTTGATTTTTGAGACAGAGTCTTGCTCTGTGGCTCAGGCTGGAGTGCAGTGGTGCGACTGTAGCTCACTGCAGCTTCCAACTCCTGAGCTCAAAAGATCCTCCTGCCTCAGCTTCCCAAAGTTCCAGGATGATAGGAGTGAGGCACTATGCCTGGCCAGAAACTCAGGTTTTTTGCTTTGTGGCTTCTTTGCTGTAATCGTCACCAAGATTTGTTATTAATAAGTGATAGCTACAAAGCTTCTTTAGATGATGATGCGATTTCCTCTTCCACCTCAGATTTACTAAACCATTTGCATTCCTTTTATAGGATCTAGAGCACTTGATTTTTGAGACAGAGTCTTGCTCTGTGGCTCAGGCTGGAGTGCAGTGGCACGATCTTGGCTCACTGCAAGCTCCGCCTCCTGAGTTCATGCCATTCTCCTGCCTCAGCTTCCCAAAGTTCCAGGATGATAGGAGTGAGGCACTATGCCTGGCCAGAAACTCAGGTTTTTTGCTTTGTGGCTTCTTTGCTGTAATCGTCACCAAGATTTGTTATTAATAAGTGATAGCTACAAAGCTTCTTTAGATGATGATGCGATTTCCTCTTCCACCTCAGATTTACTAAACCATTTGCATTCCTTTTATAGGATCTAGAGCACTTGATTTTTGAGACAGAGTCTTGCTCTGTGGCTCAGGCTGGAGTGCAGTGGTGCGACTGTAGCTCACTGCAGCTTCCAACTCCTGAGCTCAAAAGATCCTCCTGCCTCAGCTTCCCAAAGTTCCAGGATGATAGGAGTGAGGCACTATGCCTGGCCAGAAACTCAGGTTTTTTGCTTTGTGGCTTCTTTGCTGTAATCGTCACCAAGATTTGTTATTAATAAGTGATAGCTACAAAGCTTCTTTAGATGATGATGCGATTTCCTCTTCCACCTCAGATTTACTAAACCATTTGCATTCCTTTTATAGGATCTAGAGCACTTGATTTTTGAGACAGAGTCTTGCTCTGTGGCTCAGGCTGGAGTGCAGTGGTGCGACTGTAGCTCACTGCAGCTTCCAACTCCTGAGCTCAAAAGATCCTCCTGCCTCAGCTTCCCAAAGTTCCAGGATGATAGGAGTGAGGCACTATGCCTGGCCAGAAACTCAGGTTTTTTGCTTTGTGGCTTCTTTGCTGTAATCGTCACCAAGATTTGTTATTAATAAGTGATAGCTACAAAGCTTCTTTAGATGATGATGCGATTTCCTCTTCCACCTCAGATTTACTAAACCATTTGCATTCCTTTTATAGGATCTAGAGCACTTGATTTTTGAGACAGAGTCTTGCTCTGTGGCTCAGGCTGGAGTGCAGTGGCACGATCTTGGCTCACTGCAAGCTCCGCCTCCTGAGTTCATGCCATTCTCCTGCCTCAGCTTCCCAAAGTTCCAGGATGATAGGAGTGAGGCACTATGCCTGGCCAGAAACTCAGGTTTTTTTGCTTTGTGGCTTCTTTGCTGTAATCGTCACCAAGATTTGTTATTAATAAGTGATAGCTACAAAGCTTCTTTAGATGATGATGCGATTTCCTCTTCCACCTCAGATTTACTAAACCATTTGCATTCCTTTTATAGGATCTAGAGCACTTGATTTTTTGAGACAGAGTCTTGCTCTGTGGCTCAGGCTGGAGTGCAGTGGCACGATCTTGGCTCACTGCAAGCTCCGCCTCCTGAGTTCATGCCATTCTCCTGCCTCAGCCTCCCGAGTAGCTGGGACTACAGGTGCCCGCCACCACGTCCGGCTAATTGTTTTTTATTTTTAGTAGGGATGGGCTTTCACTGTGTTAGCCAGGATGGTCTCCATCTCCTGACCTCATGATCCACCCACCTCAGCCTCCCAAGTAGCTGGGACTATAGGTGCCCGCCACCACGTCCGGCTAATTGTTTTTATTTTTAGTAGGGATGGGCTTTCACTGTGTTAGCCAGGATGGTCTCCATCTCCTGACCTCATGATCCACCCACCTCAGCCTCCCAAGTAGCTGGGACTATAGGCATACACTACAACATCTAGTTTTTAAAATTTTATTTTGGAGATGGGGTCTTGCTATGTTGCCCAGGCTGATCTTGAACTCCTGAGCTCAAAAGATCCTCCTGCCTCAGCTTCCCAAAGTTCCAGGATGATAGGAGTGAGGCACTATGCCTGGCCAGAAACTCAGGTTTTTTGCTTTGTGGCTTCTTTGCTGTAATCGTCACCAAGATTTGTTATTAATTTTAAATGACATAATGCAAGTACAATGCTTTGCCTGGCACACAATAAGCACTTAATAGGCATTGTTATTTTTAAAGCAATCACATACATTATTGAGGACAGGAATTGAGTTTCCTAGGATGCATTAAATAGCTAGTCTTTAAAATTTATCCATAACCTTTATGGCAAAATGAGGACAACTTCTTGAAGAAGAAGAAAAAAAAACGAGGCCTTAAATAATGAAACAAATACAAAGCTGACTGAAAGAATTTTTTAAAGTTTTAACATTAAAAATTAAAAGTGGGGGCAAAAGAAGGAAAATTATTTACCCATGATTACTCATGGTGTCCTTTAATTTTATGTGGCCTAAACAGAAACTACATCCCTTTCCTTCAGAGAGTGGTTGGTCGATTGTAGCCCCTGTCTGTGGTTTTCCAACTTAAGAAGCTGTAAATTTTATAACTCTGCACCCTGCGGTTAGAGCTGCTGAGTGTTGTGTCTGAAGTCAGGTGTGTGTTAAAGGTAGACATTAAACAGCTCTATGGAGGACCTGGAAGCATTTAAGGAGGTTGCTTGCCAGCTGTAAATTAGAGACTCCATGCCAGCTGGCTGGAAAATTCTCTGGACTAAGTCCAGTTAAGTAGACTGAATCACTGGCGGTCTTTCCAAATTTGTGCATTTAACGGCTTGGCTATACACTCTGACATGTGGCGTGGGGTTGTAAGCAATAGCATTATTGTGATGTGGTGCCATTACAGGAGGGATGCGGTGCTCCTGTGCCCTGAGGGTGTTTGTGTTCTCCAGGAATGCTGAGAGAAGCAATGGACTACTCTTGACATGGTCACCGAAAACGTTTTAAAATAAATGTGAAAATGGGAATGATCATTTTCAAGTTTAGGAAAGGGGATGTGGGAAATGCAGTGTAACAGTTTTATCCTCTTCAGAGGGGAATAGAAATCTTCAAAGAAAACAGAAGGGTTTAATTGTTTTTGTTTTTGAGACGATGTCTCACTCTGTGACCCAGGCTGGAGTGCAGTGGCACGATCTTGGCTCACTGCAAGCTCCGCCTCCTGAGTTCATGCCATTCTCCTGCCTCAGCTTCCCAAAGTTCCAGGATGATAGGAGTGAGGCACTATGCCTGGCCAGAAACTCAGGTTTTTTGCTTTGTGGCTTCTTTGCTGTAATCGTCACCAAGATTTGTTATTAATAAGTGATAGCTACAAAGCTTCTTTAGATGATGATGCGATTTCCTCTTCCACCTCAGATTTACTAAACCATTTGCATTCCTTTTATAGGATCTAGAGCACTTGATTTTTGAGACAGAGTCTTGCTCTGTGGCTCAGGCTGGAGTGCAGTGGTGCGACTGTAGCTCACTGCAGCTTCCAACTCCTGAGCTCAAAAGATCCTCCTGCCTCAGCCTCCCAAAGTACTGGGATTACAGGCGTGAGCCACCGCACCCAGCCCTAGCACTTGATTTTTGAGACAGAGTCTTGCTCTGTGGCTCAGGCTGGAGTGCAGTGGCACGATCTTGGCTCACTGCAAGCTCCGCCTCCTGAGTTCATGCCATTCTCCTGCCTCAGCTTCCCAAAGTTCCAGGATGATAGGAGTGAGGCACTATGCCTGGCCAGAAACTCAGGTTTTTTGCTTTGTGGCTTCTTTGCTGTAATCGTCACCAAGATTTGTTATTAATAAGTGATAGCTACAAAGCTTCTTTAGATGATGATGCGATTTCCTCTTCCACCTCAGATTTACTAAACCATTTGCATTCCTTTTATAGGATCTAGAGCACTTGATTTTTGAGACAGAGTCTTGCTCTGTGACCCAGGCTGGAGTGCAGTGGTGCGACTGTAGCTCACTGCAGCTTCCAACTCCTGAGCTCAAGCAGTCCTCTCTGCCTCAGCCTCCCAAGTAGCTGGGACTATAGGCATACACTACAACATCTAGTTTTTTAAAATTTTATTTTGGAGATGGGGTCTTGCTATGTTGCCCAGGCTGATCTTGAACTCCTGAGCTCAAAAGATCCTCCTGCCTCAGCTTCCCAAAGTTCCAGGATGATAGGAGTGAGGCACTATGCCTGGCCAGAAACTCAGGTTTTTTTGCTTTGTGGCTTCTTTGCTGTAATCGTCACCAAGATTTGTTATTAATAAGTGATAGCTACAAAGCTTCTTTAGATGATGATGCGATTTCCTCTTCCACCTCAGATTTACTAAACCATTTGCATTCCTTTTATAGGATCTAGAGCACTTGATTTTTTGAGACAGAGTCTTGCTCTGTGGCTCAGGCTGGAGTGCAGTGGTGCGACTGTAGCTCACTGCAGCTTCCAACTCCTGAGCTCAAAAGATCCTCCTGCCTCAGCCTCCCGAGTAGCTGGGACTATAGGCATACACTACAACATCTAGTTTTTAAAATTTTATTTTGGAGATGGGGTCTTGCTATGTTGCCCAGGCTGATCTTGAACTCCTGAGCTCAAAAGATCCTCCTGCCTCAGCCTCCCAAAGTACTGGGATTACAGGCGTGAGCCACCGCCCAGCCCTAGCACTTGATTTTTGAGACAGAGTCTTGCTCTGTGGCTCAGGCTGGAGTGCAGTGGTGCGACTGTAGCTCACTGCAGCTTCCAACTCCTGAGCTCAAAAGATCCTCCTGCCTCAGCTTCCCAAAGTTCCAGGATGATAGGAGTGAGGCACTATGCCTGGCCAGAAACTCAGGTTTTTTGCTTTGTGGCTTCTTTGCTGTAATCGTCACCAAGATTTGTTATTAATAAGTGATAGCTACAAAGCTTCTTTAGATGATGATGCGATTTCCTCTTCCACCTCAGATTTACTAAACCATTTGCATTCCTTTTATAGGATCTAGAGCACTTGATTTTTTGAGACAGAGTCTTGCTCTGTGGCTCAGGCTGGAGTGCAGTGGCACGATCTTGGCTCACTGCAAGCTCCGCCTCCTGAGTTCATGCCATTCTCCTGCCTCAGCTTCCCAAAGTTCCAGGATGATAGGAGTGAGGCACTATGCCTGGCCAGAAACTCAGGTTTTTTGCTTTGTGGCTTCTTTGCTGTAATCGTCACCAAGATTTGTTATTAATAAGTGATAGCTACAAAGCTTCTTTAGATGATGATGCGATTTCCTCTTCCACCTCAGATTTACTAAACCATTTGCATTCCTTTTATAGGATCTAGAGCACTTGATTTTTTGAGACAGAGTCTTGCTCTGTGGCTCAGGCTGGAGTGCAGTGGTGCGACTGTAGCTCACTGCAGCTTCCAACTCCTGAGCTCAAAAGATCCTCCTGCCTCAGCCTCCCAAAGTACTGGGATTACAGGCGTGAGCCACCGCACCCAGCCCTAGCACTTGATTTTTAACCCAGGTAACTGTGACTGTTGTTTGTCTATATGAATCTGTCTCATCTTCTCCACTGGGGGATATCGCTTCTCCTCCTCCCAAAAGTCATTGTTTTTTGTCTTCACCATGGAGGTCACAAGAGACATGATAGTGGCTTAGATCAGGGCAGCAGCAACATATATGAGGTAAGATATGAGAGAGGGTGAAAGTTAAAGTAACACCATTTCTGATCTATTAAATATGAGTGTCAGAAAAAGAGAAGTCTAAAATGGGTCCAAGTTTTTATTTTGGCCTCATCAACTGGAAGGGTATTCGCTATGAGCAGTCTTTCAGGGAGAGGCAGGAAAGTTAGACATTGATACACTTTTAAGCATTTAAGTGGAGATGACAAGTAGAAAATCTAGTATAGGAGATGGGCGTCAGAGGCTGGGCTTCATCCATAGCTGTGCATCCAGTATGGTAGCCATTAGTCACATGTGGTTATTGAAATTTAAATTAACAGGCCTTTTACTTTGACCACGTGAGTGCATTTCACGCGCTCAGTAGCCACGTGTGGGGCAGCTACAGTGGTCACATCCTGGTGGAGATGAGGGGACATGGAATCAGTGTGTAGTAAAGAACTCAGACTTGGAGCCAGGACAGGGCATCCTAAGTGACAGTAGGGGAGGAGGAGGAGGAGGATACGGATACAGACGCAGAGACATGTTTGACAATGGGAGATTGTGTGAGTTCCCTTCTTGTTGATTGCATTGATAATCTTTTATGGTTGGCTTGAGTGAAGGTCTGGGGAAGCTTGACATCTGGTTGTTTTTGCTTAATACTGGTGATGCTTTTATCATCACAGTCTTTTTCTTAAACACATTTTTTTTTTCTTAAACATGTCCTGCTGTTCACAGCAACATTTAAAAATGTTTTGCAGTGAAACCACAGGCCATGTATGGTTTAGGCTCTAGAATCTGTCTAAAAGGTGAAAGGGGAATATATTTCAAATGCCTGTTGAAAATCTGTCAAACTACTTTTTTAATCAGCAGAACGTAAGTCCTAGAAGCTCAAAAGGCAAGAACTAATGTTCTTTTATATTTTCTTTGCGTTTCTATTGGGGATCTGTTCCCCTATGGCAGAAAATATTAGGATCTAGTTTGAATGGGAGGAATGGGGTGGTACCAGAAAGTGGAGATGAAGAAGTTAATTTCTTTCTGTATAGCACTTAAACTTAAGCTTGCCTCTACTACGTGCGTATGTGTGTGATGCCACCCCTTTGAATTGCAATACCATTCTGCCTTGTGGGCCTTAGCGCACCATAACTCTTATGCATTGCACTCATACTGTATTGCCACACAAGTAAACACGGTACACTGCATAATTTCCTCTGGTACAAGGTCTCTGCGTTTTTGTTGCATTAAAAAAAAAAAAAAAAAAAGAAAATTCTGACTTTTTTTTAAGAACAGGGTGAAAGAGAAACTTTCCCACAGAGATTGTATGAGCCAAGTGGACAATCTCCAAAGGTTTAAGTATTTGCAGGCATCAAACAGTAAGAGATAAGAGGATTTCTAGGATACTCTTGGTCACTGTTCTTCTCAACACAGGATAAAGGTGGGGGCAAAGAGCATCTTAGTTATTGAGAAGCAAATAATATATTACAATTGGCACATACTTATCTTTTATATATTTGGTCTTGGTACTTATTTGTTTAAGTTTTTACTTCCTTTACAAGGCCTTTATGAGCTGATGTTAAGTAAATTCTTACATCAGCTTTCTGCTGGTTTATGCAAATATTGTCTTTCAGTGTACATGATTACACATCGAACTCTGCATATGAATTTATAGTACACAGATATTAAAGGCAAGCCTTGAGTCATTTGATTTTGTAAAGTTAAGAGGCCTTCATTTCTGTATTCATTGTATGCATCAATATGTTAAGGAAAGAAACTATAAACAATATGCTCTATATGCTACTGGCCATAAAACTGTAATAGTAACACACATACGCAGGCATACAACTAGCTACTGTGTATTTTATGAGTTAATTTAAAGCTGCACATTCCTAAGAACATGTACAGTAAATTGTGTGAGTTATTTCTTTTTGTTTTGGCCAAATACTTGAGTTTCATATTAGCATGATATTATGCAATGGATTTGTTCCCCTACTGCTATTTAATATTCTGATCAGTGCTGGTATTACCTTCGGTTCAAGGATTTTACTTTGCTGACGATCCTCATTTTCAAGTTTAGGAAAGGGGATGTGGGAAATGCAGTGTAACAGTTTTATCCTCTTCAGAGGGGAATAGAAATCTTCAAAGAAAACAGAAGGGTTTAATTGTTTTTGTTTTTGAGACGATGTCTCACTCTGTGACCCAGGCTGGAGTGCAGTGGCACGATCTTGGCTCACTGCAAGCTCCGCCTCCTGAGTTCATGCCATTCTCCTGCCTCAGCCTCCCAAAGTACTGGGATTACAGGCGTGAGCCACCGCCCAGCCCTAGCACTTGATTTTTGAGACAGAGTCTTGCTCTGTGGCTCAGGCTGGAGTGCAGTGGTGCGACTGTAGCTCACTGCAGCTTCCAACTCCTGAGCTCAAAAGATCCTCCTGCCTCAGCCTCCCGAGTAGCTGGGACTACAGGTGCCCGCCACCACGTCCGGCTAATTGTTTTTTATTTTTAGTAGGGATGGGCTTTCACTGTGTTAGCCAGGATGGTCTCCATCTCCTGACCTCATGATCCACCCACCTCAGCCTCCCAAAGTACTGGGATTACAGGCGTGAGCCACCGCCCAGCCCTAGCACTTGATTTTTAACCCAGGTAACTGTGACTGTTGTTTGTCTATATGAATCTGTCTCATCTTCTCCACTGGGGGATATCGCTTCTCCTCCTCCCAAAAGTCATTGTTTTTTGTCTTCACCATGGAGGTCACAAGAGACATGATAGTGGCTTAGATCAGGGCAGCAGCAACATATATGAGGTAAGATATGAGAGAGGGTGAAAGTTAAAGTAACACCATTTCTGATCTATTAAATATGAGTGTCAGAAAAAGAGAAGTCTAAAATGGGTCCAAGTTTTTATTTTGGCCTCATCAACTGGAAGGGTATTCGCTATGAGCAGTCTTTCAGGGAGAGGCAGGAAAGTTAGACATTGATACACTTTTAAGCATTTAAGTGGAGATGACAAGTAGAAAATCTAGTATAGGAGATGGGCGTCAGAGGCTGGGCTTCATCCATAGCTGTGCATCCAGTATGGTAGCCATTAGTCACATGTGGTTATTGAAATTTAAATTAACAGGCCTTTTACTTTGACCACGTGAGTGCATTTCACGCTCAGTAGCCACGTGTGGGGCAGCTACAGTGGTCACATCCTGGTGGAGATGAGGGACATGGAATCAGTGTGTAGTAAAGAACTCAGACTTGGAGCCAGGACAGGGCATCCTAAGTGACAGTAGGGAGGAGGAGGAGGATACGGATACAGACGCAGAGACATGTTTGACAATGGGAGATTGTGTGAGTTCCTTCTTGTTGATTGCATTGATAATCTTTTATGGTTGGCTTGAGTGAAGGTCTGGGAAGCTTGACATCTGGTTGTTTTGCTTAATACTGGTGATGCTTTTATCATCACAGTCTTTTCTTAAACACATTTTTTTCTTAAACATGTCCTGCTGTTCACAGCAACATTTAAAAATGTTTTGCAGTGAAACCACAGGCCATGTATGGTTTAGGCTCTAGAATCTGTCTAAAAGGTGAAAGGGGAATATATTTCAAATGCCTGTTGAAAATCTGTCAAACTACTTTTTTAATCAGCAGAACGTAAGTCCTAGAAGCTCAAAAGGCAAGAACTAATGTTCTTTTATATTTTCTTTGCGTTTCTATTGGGGATCTGTTCCCCTATGGCAGAAAATATTAGGATCTAGTTTGAATGGGAGGAATGGGGTGGTACCAGAAAGTGGAGATGAAGAAGTTAATTTCTTTCTGTATAGCACTTAAACTTAAGCTTGCCTCTACTACGTGCGTATGTGTGTGATGCCACCCCTTTGAATTGCAATACCATTCTGCCTTGTGGGCCTTAGCGCACCATAACTCTTATGCATTGCACTCATACTGTATTGCCACACAAGTAAACACGGTACACTGCATAATTTCCTCTGGTACAAGGTCTCTGCGTTTTTGTTGCATTAAAAAAAAAAACAGCAAAATAAGTGCTACATTTGAAATGCTGCTTTAACTGAATAAGAAATTGAACTATCAACCAGCATCAGGATCATCTTCTGAATGTAAAACTGCTCTCACAATTCTAGTTTGACCATGAATAAAACTGGAAAGTTTCGGTATTTACTTAATATCAGATGAAAACATGAACAGAAACACTGCAGGAAAGCATACTATTTATTCAAAAATACTATGGAAATAAAGCAAGCATAGTATTTATTCAACATGTATGAAATGTTGTGTTAAGTTGAACACAGGATTCCAAGAACAGCTGTATGGCTTAGCTGTGAAAGTTTAAAAGAAAAAAAAAAGCAAAGCAAAGGCTAGAAAGATCTTCAAAACTAAAAGACTCCTAAGACTGATTTTGAGTTTTTTTTTATTAGCAACTGATAATAATTGGGCATTTGTTCATGTAATGGTACTACCTGTTGTGTTTCGTATTGATATTGTTCTGGATGGGGTGGGGAACACAGATCCATCTATTAACATTTTGATTGTTTCTGGGAGGCATCAAGGTTTGTTTTGTTGCACTACAAAGTGATGTGTACACCATGGAATCTTAAGAGTCAGTCATAATACTTGTAGAGACATTTAAGCCAAGAGCAAAATAGAAACCATTGTGTAGCATCCTAAAGAGTGATCTGGTAAAATGAAGGGCCTTGAACAGCTGCCACCCACCAAACTCTAATGGAGGTGGGATCCCACCAGACGGAGACAGAGCCAGGGGTTCCTATCTTTAACTGGCAATCAGCTTTGCTTCTTGGGCATGAATGCCCAGTTCTAGTGGTAAAGTATTTTCCACAAGATTCATGGAGTGGGAAAGAACCAGCTATTTATATTCATGCTTTGAGCTTGAATAAGAAAAAAAAAAAAAAAAAAAAAAAAAAACAGCAAAATAAGTGCTACATTTGAAATGCTGCTTTAACTGAATAAGAAATTGAACTATCAACCAGCATCAGGATCATCTTCTGAATGTAAAACTGCTCTCACAATTCTAGTTTGACCATGAATAAAACTGGAAAGTTTCGGTATTTACTTAATATCAGATGAAAACATGAACAGAAACACTGCAGGAAAGCATACTATTTATTCAAAAATACTATGGAAATAAAGCAAGCATAGTATTTATTCAACATGTATGAAATGTTGTGTTAAGTTGAACACAGGATTCCAAGAACAGCTGTATGGCTTAGCTGTGAAAGTTTAAAAGAAAAAAAAGCAAAGCAAAGGCTAGAAAGATCTTCAAAACTAAAAGACTCCTAAGACTGATTTTGAGTTTTTTTTTATTAGCAACTGATAATAATTGGGCATTTGTTCATGTAATGGTACTACCTGTTGTGTTTCGTATTGATATTGTTCTGGATGGGGGTGGGGGAACACAGATCCATCTATTAACATTTTGATTGTTTCTGGGAGGCATCAAGGTTTGTTTTGTTGCACTACAAAGTGATGTGTACACCATGGAATCTTAAGAGTCAGTCATAATACTTGTAGAGACATTTAAGCCAAGAGCAAAATAGAAACCATTGTGTAGCATCCTAAAGAGTGATCTGGTAAAATGAAGGGCCTTGAACAGCTGCCACCCACCAAACTCTAATGGAGGTGGGATCCCACCAGACGGAGACAGAGCCAGGGGTTCCTATCTTTAACTGGCAATCAGCTTTGCTTCTTGGGCATGAATGCCCAGTTCTAGTGGTAAAGTATTTTCCACAAGATTCATGGAGTGGGAAAGAACCAGCTATTTATATTCATGCTTTGAGCTTGAATAAGAAAAAAAAAAAGAAAGAGGAGTAGTTAAGAGGGCATTAAGAAGGCAGACAGATATGTTTCCTACATCAAAAACATGGTGATGCATTTTTCCATTGTGTAGACACATTTTGGTTGGTGGCTTTATTTAAGCTCAGTCCCTAGTCATTTGTGTGATCTTGCACAAGTTCTGTTTTTTTTTTTTTTTTCAGTGAAAACATAGGCAGCTACATTATAGAGTTGTTAGAAGAATGTTTTATGATGCATTAAGAATGCCTGCAGAGTGCTGGGCACTTGGGAAGTGCCCAAAATGTGATTGCTCTTATTTTAGTAGTCAGACTTTATAGGATCAGATTTATCCTAAGTTGTTGCCTTTTCGGAGATTAAGTCTATTCTAATGCCTATATTCCAATTCCTGATTCTGAACATGTTTCTTTTTTTCTTACCTGCTCATCCTTGCACACGGTTAACAAATTCTCTTTGGGAAAATTTTCTATGGAAATTACATTAGAAACACATTTGGATTCTAAAGTTGACGATAGCAAGTCTAAGTGGGGTATTCTGTGGGTTTTGGAGTGCTTCCCTTGTTTCAACTTCCACTAGCACTCAGGAGAGAGCTTGTAAGTTGTGACCTATAGATGTAGATTCAGTTTTAACTATTATCTGTAAGGCACCACTCTGTGTGTTTATCATGGTAGGTTTTTAACTTAGGGTTTAGACCCAACAATATAACCTTTCTGTCTTCATTATAATACATATACATGTGTGTGTGTGAGAGAGAGAGAGAGAGAGTGTGTGTGTGTGTGTGTGTGTGTATACGGTATGGGCTTATGGCAAGTGTCAGTTGTGTTTTGCTCTTTAGAATCTGCCTAAATCACAGTTTTGATAACATGAAGTTACACATTTTAAAGTGTCCTGGGAAAACCTTAAGTCAACATAAAACATACTTGAGAACAATGAAGTATACCAATGTTAAGGTCAAAATGTCATGTAAATATCTTTAAAATGTTCGGTAAGACTTCTGGAATTTCAGGGTCTGACCTGTATCTTGATCTCTGATTTTTATCTTACACTGTCCAGATTCTGATGCAAGGGAAAAATCCAGGGATAGCTTGGAAGTATGCACTTCCCAAGGTCATGAATGGAACTCCACCAGCCACAAAAAGACCTGCCTATGCTTGGAGTATCGTGCAGTCAGAGTGCCCCGTCTCCGTGGTGGAGGTAGATGATTTTCTCAGTCCGTCTTCCAAGTCTGTATCTCCTAAAACAGGTTCTTTCACTCCAGGCATCTTTAACATAACGTGGTTTACGTAAGCCACCCAAGAACTGTCTTTTATAAGAACCGTCACCATAAAAGCAAATATTATGGCATCAGTTAAGGATTTTCCTATGTGGTAAGGGAATCAACTCTCAGAAAGCTCAAATCAACCACAACCAAGGCTCAAAACTTATACATCTAAAACTGATGGGAAATACATATAAAATATATTGACTTATTTACAAATATAAGCATATTTATATTATATGTATATATATATTTTTAATTTTCAGCTGATAATTTAGTTTCCCCCAGTCTTGACTTTTCTGTTGTCATAAGCCTTCCATTTGGAAGTTGTAAAAGCTAGGGTCGAGACAAGTGAGGACACAAACATGGCAGACTTAAGAGGTCTATCTGAAACATGGCTATCCCCTCAAGGGTAAGGCCAGCAAAGGCTCTCTCACTAGAGGAATGGATTAAATCTGAGACAACCCTTGCAAGGAAGGAACAGCAGCAACCATCTATTTGGTGAGGAGAAGGAAGGCATTTTATTTAGATGTAAACAGTGTCACATATTTGGGGGTTAAACAATTGTCACACTTGCCCATTTGGGAGGAAGAATAAGTGCCCAAAATGTGATTGCTCTTATTTTAGTAGTCAGACTTTATAGGATCAGATTTATCCTAAGTTGTTGCCTTTTCGGAGATTAAGTCTATTCTAATGCCTATATTCCAATTCCTGATTCTGAACATGTTTCTTTTTTTCTTACCTGCTCATCCTTGCACGGTTAACAAATTCTCTTTGGGAAAATTTTCTATGGAAATTACATTAGAAACACATTTGGATTCTAAAGTTGACGATAGCAAGTCTAAGTGGGGTATTCTGTGGGTTTTGGAGTGCTTCCCTTGTTTCAACTTCCACTAGCACTCAGGAGAGAGCTTGTAAGTTGTGACCTATAGATGTAGATTCAGTTTTAACTATTATCTGTAAGGCACCACTCTGTGTGTTTATCATGGTAGGTTTTTAACTTAGGGTTTAGACCCAACAATATAACCTTTCTGTCTTCATTATAATACATATACATGTGTGTGTGTGTATACGGTATGGGCTTATGGCAAGTGTCAGTTGTGTTTTGCTCTTTAGAATCTGCCTAAATCACAGTTTTGATAACATGAAGTTACACATTTTAAAGGCAATGGGCTATAAAGAAGAAAGGTAGTCCCCATAATTTGTAAATAGGCAATAGCCAATGTTAATAGTTTGATCTATATCATTTTATTTTTCCCATATGTACATATAAGCAAACATGTGTTTGACAGACTCACATACCGTGAGTATCATTTGTATCCCTCTTTACTGAAATCACGTTACAGACATCTCTTCACACTGTTTCATTTAGTCATAGATTATGAGGTTTTTCTTATATCCAGTGTTTCTTGAGAACATTTCCAATAGCTTTCTGGTATTCCAGGGAGAGCACAGTGCCTTGGGAAGGAGAGAAGTTTGATTTGCTTTCCATTTACAGAAACTAAATCCAGCCAAGAGGAGGATGGAGAGGAAGCCAGTTGTGGAATTCTCGCCTTGCCCTGACTTAGCAACCCCTTCGCATGACTCCCAGACTCTGATGTGTCCTATATCCAAGAAAAAAAGAATTCAGATGAATAAGTGCTATTAAAGTCAACAGTTAACTTCAAGGAATGTTGATTTTGTGTGTGTTCTTTTTTTGAGATAGGGTCTCACTCTGTCACCCAGGCTGTGGTGTCACCCAGGCAATTATGGCTCACTGCTGCCTCAACCTCTGGGGCTCAAGCGATCCTACCTCACCTTCCCAAGTAGCTGGGACTATAGGTGCCTGCCACTATGCCTGGCCCATTTTTTTCTTTTTTATAGAGATGGGGTTTCACCATCTTGCCCAGGCTGGTCTCAAACTCCTGGCCTCTAGCAGTCTGCCTTCCTTGACCTCCCAAAGTGCTGGGATTATCAATGTGGACCACCGTGCCCGGCCCTGATGTAGTTTTCATTAAGTGCCTCCTGAAAGCAAACCTGCTTCAGCCCCAGGAGCTGGACTAACTGCTAATCATTATAGCAGGAGTGACTCCTGCTATATGTGGAAATAAAAAACACAATTCTATTATTCATATATTTTTTTAAAAATGTATGCCCCGATAAGAAGTCCTGAAATTAATGTTGAAAGCAAGGCAGTGGGATGCCTTAACTAAGGAAGCAAAAGCAGAGGCCAGGAGCAGTGACTCATGCCTGTAATCCCAGCACTTTGGGATGCCGAGGTAGGTGGATCACTTGATATCAGTAGTTCGAGACCAGCCTGACCAACATGGCCATCTCTACTAAAAATACAAAAATTAGCTGGGTGTGGTGTCACACGCCTGTAATCCCAGCTACTTGGGAGGCTGAGGCAGCAGAAGCAGTTGAACCCCGGAGACAGAGGTTGCAGTGAGCCAAGATCACGCCACTGCACTCCAGTCTGGGCGACAGAACGAGACTCCATCTCAAAAAAAAAAAAAAAAAAAAGCAAAAAGCAGAGCCCTGGCTGACAGGTTTTAATACATATTTAGTGAGTTCTACTCTTTGCTTTTATGTGCCCCATACTCTTAGGGAAGTATGAGATGTTTCATGGTAAGGCAAAAATTTTAGGATTTCCACACATCATTCACTAATGGTTTTTCTTTGAAGAACATTATCCATCTGATAATGAAGTTTGCCTGGGATGTTTCCCTTTATAGTCATTCTGTTTTCAAAAGGTTGTATTTATCACTTTATGGTTCTAGTATCCACATCAGTCTTGAAAACCAATAATTTACATGTTAAAAGTATTAAAATATAAAATATATTATTTTAGGGAAGGGAATGGAATTCAAATTAGTTGCAGATTTCATCAAAAGGAGGTGCTTCCACAAAATAGTTGGATTCCGTATCTGAAATAAAATATCACAATGCTGGTAAATCAGAAGCTAAACTTAGAAACCAAATTGAAATAATAATCTGTAATTTTCACTTTGTCACTTCTGATGTTGCAGATGTTGTTAATATGTTAAAAATGATCTTTCCAAGAATCGTATTACTACCAATAACATGAAATAGTACAATTCGATTTGGGTATGTGAAAACCTTATATCATTTTTTTCTAACATATCTGATATTTTTATGAGAGAGTTGGTTGTAAGGCTAACATTATTACAGGTGCAACTTCCACCTCCCAGGTTCAAGCAATTCTCCATGCCTCACCCTCCCAAGTAGCTGGGATTACAGGTGCACACCACCACACCTGGCTAATTTTTGTATTTTTAGTAGAGATGGGGCTTCTCCACATTGGCCAGGCTGGTCTCGAACTCCTGACCTCAGGTGATCTGCCCGCCTCGGTCTCCCAAAGTGCTGGGATTACAGGCGTGAGCCACAGTACCCAGCTGCAGCATGCACCTCCTTAAGGACAGTTCCTTTCTGGATCCTTCCTAAGGTTCTGATTTCTAATCCTTCCTAACCCAGTTCACTGCCCCCACCATCACCCTCTGTCCACCCATTCTGCCTCACTTTCTCCTTTCCTGATTCCCACAATTTCCAACATCAGTCTTGGCCTCAGATTCCTGCCCTTCAGGTTCCAGTGTTTCTTGGGTCGTCTCTCTCCCCTGATCCTCTCTGATTAAGGGTAGCGGGTGTGAGTTGGAATTAAAGCCAGCCTTTATTGGAGTCCTAGGGCTGGATTCTGCATTGTGCTCCGTTGTGTCATTGCACCTTCTTGTTTCCACCTACTTTCTACCCTGCTTTATCCTCTTCCTACTCTAAGCCCTGTCAGCCCATGCTGACCCCACCGGTGGAGCGCCGCTCCTTCCTACCTGCTGCTTTTCCATCACCCTCTCTCCATCTTCTGCTCCTGGTCTTTCCTGGCACGGAGGCTCCAGCTCTGAGCTCTTGCCTTTTCACCTCCTCATCGCCCCGGGGCAGTGGCCCTGGTCCCGTCCTCCGGCTGCTGCGGGCCTGGCCCGGCGGACAGCGCAGTCACACCCGGGCGGCGGCGGCAGGTGCAGTGCGAACGGCGCCCCCTGTAGGCTGGTGTGGGCGCTGCCTGGAGGCTGCTGTGGCCGCGCCGCCTGGAGGCTGGTGAGGCGCTGCCTGGAGGCTGCTGTGGCCGCGCCGCCTGGAGGCTGGTGAGGCGCTGCCTGGAGGTTGCTGTGGCGGCGCCGCCTGGAGGCTGGTGTGGCGCCGCCTGGAGGCTGGTGTGGCGCCGCCTGGAGGTTACAGTGGCGCTCGTTGGTGCCCAGGGCCCCGCCCGGGCCTCCTGGCTGCGTCGCTGCTGCCCCTACCCAGGGCCGCAGGGCCCGGGTTCCACTGGCGGCGTCTTCTCGCGAGTCACCTTCGCTACTCCGAGAAGTCGGCGGTGCAGCAGCTAACGCCGCTGCTGCTCGGGTCACCGCAGGTAGCCGTATTCCTCGGGGCCGGCCGGGCTGTCGCCTCAGGCCGCCCATTCTGCTCCGCCGCCGCCTCCCTTCCCGCAGCCAGAGGAGGCGAGGGAGTGACCCCAGGCACTGGGCGGCCGCCGCTTCCCAGCAGCCCTCCAGAGGCGATGGAGAAAGACGCCAGGAAGCGGAAGGTCACCGCCGGTCCGAGGGTCGCCCGGGGCTTCCTGCCCTCGAGCAGCTGCCGGGACCCTCCCTGCCAAGTCGCTCCCCGAAAAGCTGTAAGGTTCTTGGGACTGCAGGGAGTGACAGTTTCCCCTTGACTGTAATGTAAGGCTGCAAACTCGAAGCCAGGCATTTTCTTCATAATAGGATGTTTCAGTCAAAGTCTTGATAATATAACCACTCTTTCTGATTATAGCCTGCTTATAAAGAGAACATATGTACATGAAAATGAGAATATTTATGAATAGTTTCTAAAGTTTGGAGGGATCGAGTAGGGAGGAAAAACGCTCCCACCCACCTTTGTTCACAAAAGTGTGCTTTACCAAATCGGTATAAATTATAGATAACTTCTGAGAAAAACGTTTCTTCAATGCAGAAAACCAAACAAGGGCCGGGCGCGGCGGCTCAGGCCTATAATCCCAACATTTGGGAGGCCCAGGCGGGGGGCGATCACCTGAAATCGGGAGTTGGAGACCAGCCTGGCCAACATGGTGAAAGCCCATCTCTACTACAAATACAAAAACTAGCTGGACGTGGTGGTGGCCGCCTGTAATCCCAGCTACTCGGGAGGGTGAGGTGGGAGAATCGCTTGAACTTAGGAGGCAGAGGTTGCAGTGAGCGAAGATCCCGCCACTGCACTCCAGCCTGGGTGACGGAGTGAGACTCTGTCTCAAAAACAAGAAAGAAAACAAAAGAAAATTTGGACTATTGCCAATTACAAATATTTTTAGAGAAGAATTCAAAACAGTAATTGTGGATGATGGAAACAATAGTTATGATAAAATCTGATGAAAGTTCCCAGTTCACAAGGAAACTTAATTCTCTTATGTGCAGCATTTTAAGACAGTAACCCCAGTCATGACTGACAGCATCACATCAGGACCACCAGACTTACTAATTTCATATAATCTCCAGAAATAATTAATAACTTTTTTTTTTAGATAGATTCTAGCTCTGTCGCCCAGGCTGGAGTGCAGTGGCGCGATCTCGGCTCACTGCAACCTCTGCCTCCCAGGTTCAAGCAATTCTCCTGTCTCAGCCTCCCGAGTAGCTGGGACTACAGGCTTCGCCACCACGCCCAGCTAATATTTGTATTTTTAGTGGAGACAGGGTTTCACCCTATTGGTCAGGCTGGTCTCAAACTCCTGACCTCAGGTGATCCACCGCCTTGGTCTCCCAAAGTGCTGGGATTACAGACGTGCACCAGTACGCCTGGCTAATTTTTGTAATTGTAGTAGAGACGGGTTTCACTGGGTTGGCCAGGCTGGTCTGGAATTCCTGACCACAAGTGATCTGCCTCTCTTGGCCTCCCAAAGTGCTGGGATTACAGACGTGCACCAGTACGCCTGGCTAATTTTTGTAATTGTAGTAGAGACGGGGTTTCACTGGGTTGGCCAGGCTGGTCTGGAATTCCTGACCACAAGTGATCTGCCTCTCTTGGCCTCCCAAAGTGCTGGAATTACAGGCGTGAGCCGCTGTGCCTGGCCCATTGCTTTTTTTAAAAAAATTTACTTTTAATGTATTGAGGGGGTATAAGTGCGAGTTTCTCACATGCTTTTATTGCATAGTGGTGAAGCTGGGTAATTCATTGATCTGGGTTATCAGAAAACTGTGTTCCAGAAGACTTGTTAGAGTTTTCTCCATGAAAGACAAATTTGGGGGCTGGGCACAGTGGCTCGCGGTTGTAATCCCAGTGCTTTGGGAGGCTGAGGCGGGTGGATCACGAGGTCAGGAGTTGGAGACCAACCTGGCCAACATGGTGAAAGCCATCTCTACTACAAATACAAAAACTAGCTGGACGTGGTGGTGGCGCCTGTAATCCCAGCTACTCGGGAGGGTGAGGTGGGAGAATCGCTTGAACTTAGGAGGCAGAGGTTGCAGTGGCGAAGATCCGCCACTGCACTCCAGCTTAGGTGACAGAGCCAGACTGTGTCTCAAAAACAAGAAAGAAAACAAAAGAAAATTTGGACTATTGCCAATTACAAATATTTTTAGAGAAGAATTCAAAACAGTAATTGTGGATGATGGAAACAATAGTTATGATAAAATCTGATGAAAGTTCCCAGTTCACAAGGAAACTTAATTCTCTTATGTGCAGCATTTTAAGACAGTAACCCCAGTCATGACTGACAGCATCACATCAGGACCACCAGACTTACTAATTTCATATAATCTCCAGAAATAATTAATAACTTTTTTTTTTAGATAGTTTCTAGCTCTGTCGCCCAGGCTGGAGTGCAGTGGCGCGATCTCGGCTCACTGCAACCTCTGCCTCCCAGGTTCAAGCGAGTCTCATGCCTCAGCCTCCCGAGTAGCTGGGATTACAGTGACGGTGCCCACCCATTCATAAAATGTTTATATAAATATAACTTTAGCAAATATTTAGCATAACAATCAAAATTACAAATCATAACATTAAATTTGTATAAATATATGTAATTTTTAGAACATGTATATCAACAACATACCCATAAATATAACTGAGATGAAATCTAATGTCACCTCATTTGACAGTGCCCTCCCATGCAGTATCACCCCATTTGACAATGCCCGCCCATACAATGTACCAAATAAATTGAATCTTTTTTTTTTTTAGATAGATTCTAGCTCTGTCGCCCAGGCTGGAGTGCAGTGGCGCGATCTCGGCTCACTGCAACCTCTGCCTCCCAGGTTCAAGCAATTCTCCTGTCTCAGCCTCCCGAGTAGCTGGGATTACAGACGTGCACCAGTACGCCTGGCTAATTTTTGTAATTGTAGTAGAGACGGGGTTTCACTGGGTTGGCCAGGCTGGTCTGGAATTCCTGACCACAAGTGATCTGCCTCTCTTGGCCTCCCAAAGTGCTGGAATTACAGGCGTGAGCCGCTGTGCCTGGCCCATTGCTTTTTTTAAAAAAATTTACTTTTAATGTATTGAGGGGGTATAAGTGCGAGTTTCTCACATGCTTTTATTGCATAGTGGTGAAGCTGGGTAATTCATTGATCTGGGTTATCAGAAAACTGTGTTCAGAAGACTTGTTAGAGTTTTCTCCATGAAAGACAAATTTGGGGCTGGGCACAGTGGCTCGCGGTTGTAATCCCAGTGCTTTGGGAGGCTGAGGCAGGAGAATGGCATGAGCCGGGAGGCAGAGCTTGCAGTGAGCCGAGATTACTCCAGCCTGGGTGACAGTGAGACTCTATCTCAAAAAAAAAAAAAGCATATTCATTTAACCGGAGACTTCCAAAGCAATACAGAAAGCTACATGGATATAAAAACCTTAACCCTTTAAAGGTCAGTTTTGCTAAGTAATCAAAAGGGTACTTGAATAGAATCAGACGCAGAAAGAGTGTGTACAGGGTTATGAGTGAAGACAAATGATTACTTTGGTCATATCTCCATTTGCCACCTGATTACACACGAGAATGGCATCTTTACTGACCAGAAAGCCAGTGTTATATATAGGAGGTGGAGGAGGCACTCTTGGACTTGAGACAAGAACATTGTTGTGTAGAAATTTCAATGACTGTGTTAAAATTCTTCTCCATGCGCTAGAGAACACATAACATGGCCTTTAGAATGAGATGGGCATTGACTGGCTGCAAGGTCTCTGCACTTACTAGCTGTGTGACACTGGACAAAGTGCTTCATCATTCTGAGACTCTGTTTTTAAGGGAAAACAACTATCTACCTTGTAAACTTGCTAGCAGGTTTAAGTGTAATAATGTGTGGAATGACTGCACTGTGACTAACATGTAGTAACAGCTTAATTAGTGTTAACCCTTATCATTATCGTGTAAGAATGTGAGTTACATGAGAGAGGAACCTCATCAGTTTGTTCTCTGCTGTATCCCCAAGACCATGAATCATGGCTGGCATGTAGTAGGCATTTAATAATATTTGTTCAACAGGTATTTGGCAGTCTCGGAGGGCAGAAAGGGGCTGGGAAGATTTTTAAATAACATTTTTAAAAAGTCACATTGTCCTGCAATACCATTTTTCTTGCATATTTAGGAAATTGAGGGTTTTCCTAAAACATGCTGACATATGGGGAATAGGATGCAAAATTTGCACAAATATTTCAGACACAGTTAGAGGTTTCCAAGAGATTTTGTGCTGGGGAGGCTGCTCGCTACAAGCTCCCAAAGCTCTGGGAGGACATAGTATTCATCCTCCCTCAGCAGAGGCGGTGAGGCAAGAAGCTCCGGGGAGCACCCCAGACTTGGACTTCCAGCATAGTGTGTTAGGTCTTTATAGTTTGGGCCCACGGCACAGAGAAGTCACAGGTCTCTGGCTTCCTGTGACCTTTACCCTCTTTGCCAAGGGAAAATGTGACCCTCCAAAGCAAGAAACTTGAGGGTGTGGGTCACCCCAGCCTTGCCATCTGCCCAGAGCCTGAGAAGGAAGGAACAGCAGCAACCATCTATTTGGTGAGGAGAAGGAAGGCATTTTATTTAGATGTAAACAGTGTCACATATTTGGGGGTTAAACAATTGTCACACTTGCCCATTTGGGAGGAAGAATAAGTGCCCAAAAATAAGTTCCTGACACCGAAGCATGAATGTTGGTCTCTCATTTCCTATTATTCACAGCACCTGGTGACAGTGAGACTCTATCTCAAAAAAAAAAAAAGCATATTCATTTAACCGGAGACTTCCAAAGCAATACAGAAAGCTACATGGATATAAAAACCTTAACCCTTTAAAGGTCAGTTTTGCTAAGTAATCAAAAGGGTACTTGAATAGAATCAGACGCAGAAAGAGTGTGTACAGGGTTATGAGTGAAGACAAATGATTACTTTGGTCATATCTCCATTTGCCACCTGATTACACACGAGAATGGCATCTTTACTGACCAGAAAGCCAGTGTTATATATAGGAGGTGGAGGAGGCACTCTTGGACTTGAGACAAGAACATTGTTGTGTAGAAATTTCAATGACTGTGTTAAAATTCTTCTCCATGCGCTAGAGAACACATAACATGGCCTTTAGAATGAGATGGGCATTGACTGGCTGCAAGGTCTCTGCACTTACTAGCTGTGTGACACTGGACAAAGTGCTTCATCATTCTGAGACTCTGTTTTTAAGGGAAAACAACTATCTACCTTGTAAACTTGCTAGCAGGTTTAAGTGACGGTGCCCACCCATTCATAAAATGTTTATATAAATATAACTTTAGCAAATATTTAGCATAACAATCAAAATTACAAATCATAACATTAAATTTGTATAAATATATGTAATTTTTAGAACATGTATATCAACAACATACCCATAAATATAACTGAGATGAAATCTAATGTCACCTCATTTGACAGTGCCCTCCCATGCAGTATCACCCCATTTGACAATGCCTGCCCATACAATGTACCAAATAAATCGAATCTTTTTTTTTTTTTTGAGACGGAGTCTAGCTCTGTCACCCAGGCTGGAGTGCAGTGGCGTGATCTTGACTCACTGCAAGCTCCGCCTCCTGGGTTCACGCCATTCTCCTGCCTCAGCCTCCCGAGTAGCTGGGACTATAGGCGCCCACCACCATGCCCGGCTAATTTTTTTTTTTTTTTTTTTAGTAGAGACGGGGTATCACCATGTTAGCCAGGATGGTCTCGATCTCCTGACTTCATGATCTGCCCGCCTCGGCCTCTCAAAGTGATGGGATTACAGGCATGAACCACTGCGCCCAGCCTTTGAATCTTTAATACCTCTACAAGATGAGAGATACATTCTTTAGACTCCCCAAGGAACCTAGCTGAAAAATCTCAGAGTTAATTTTAAGCCAAAAAGACTTGATTTAGGATTTTGACACTGGAGAAACCCATCAAAGATGTCAAGTTTGAAAACACTTGATCAAAATAGAATCACAGGTCACTATTAAAAGAATATTCATGGCCGGGCACGGTGGCTCACTCCTGTAATCCCAGCACTTTGGGAGGCCGAGGCGGGCAGATCACGAGGTCAGGAGATCGAGACCATCCTGGCTAACATGGTGAAACCCTATTTCTACTAAAAATACAAAAAATTAGCCCGGTGTGGTGGCAGGCGCCTGTAGTCCCCACTACTTGGGAGACTGAGGCAGGAGAATGGCATGAGCCCGGGAGGCAGAGCTTGCAGTGAGCCGAGATTACTCCAGCCTGGGTGACAGTGAGACTCTATCTCAAAAAAAAAAAAAGCATATTCATTTAACCGGAGACTTCCAAAGCAATACAGAAAGCTACATGGATATAAAAACCTTAACCCTTTAAAGGTCAGTTTTGCTAAGTAATCAAAAGGGTACTTGAATAGAATCAGACGCAGAAAGAGTGTGTACAGGGTTATGAGTGAAGACAAATGATTACTTTGGTCATATCTCCATTTGCCACCTGATTACACACGAGAATGGCATCTTTACTGACCAGAAAGCCAGTGTTATATATAGGAGGTGGAGGAGGCACTCTTGGACTTGAGACAAGAACATTGTTGTGTAGAAATTTCAATGACTGTGTTAAAATTCTTCTCCATGCGCTAGAGAACACATAACATGGCCTTTAGAATGAGATGGGCATTGACTGGCTGCAAGGTCTCTGCACTTACTAGCTGTGTGACACTGGACAAAGTGCTTCATCATTCTGAGACTCTGTTTTTAAGGGAAAACAACTATCTACCTTGTAAACTTGCTAGCAGGTTTAAGTGTAATAATGTGTGGAATGACTGCACTGTGACTAACATGTAGTAACAGCTTAATTAGTGTTAACCCTTATCATTATCGTGTAAGAATGTGAGTTACATGAGAGAGGAACCTCATCAGTTTGTTCTCTGCTGTATCCCCAAGACCATGAATCATGGCTGGCATGTAGTAGGCATTTAATAATATTTGTTCAACAGGTATTTGGCAGTCTCGGAGGGCAGAAAGGGGCTGGGAAGATTTTTAAATAACATTTTTAAAAAGTCACATTGTCCTGCAATACCATTTTTCTTGCATATTTAGGAAATTGAGGGTTTTTCCTAAAACATGCTGACATATGGGGAATAGGATGCAAAATTTGCACAAATATTTCAGACACAGTTAGAGGTTTCCAAGAGATTTTGTGCTGGGGAGGCTGCTCGCTACAAGCTCCCAAAGCTCTGGGAGGACATAGTATTCATCCTCCCTCAGCAGAGGCGGTGAGGCAAGAAGCTCCGGGGAGCACCCCAGACTTGGACTTCCAGCATAGTGTGTTAGGTCTTTATAGTTTGGGCCCACGGCACAGAGAAGTCACAGGTCTCTGGCTTCCTGTGACCTTTACCCTCTTTGCCAAGGGAAAATGTGACCCTCCAAAGCAAGAAACTTGAGGGTGTGGGTCACCCCAGCCTTGCCATCTGCCCAGAGCCTGAGAAGGAAGGAACAGTGATCCTCCAGCTACCTCACAGGGCTGCTACAGGTGGCCACTGCCCTGGGATCACCCAGCCATGTCGGGCAGCCTGAACCCCATCTGCAGGGACGTGAGGAGGAAAGTACAAAAGTCTTTAGGTGAGCACTGAGAAGGCAGATGCAGCAGAAACCTCCAGGCGGTAGCTACCCAGTGTTGGACTTAAGGTGGAGACAGAGGGTAGCTGGCGATCATGTGTACTTACACGCTAGGGTCACCAGGTGGCACTATGGCCTCATCTGTGGCTCTGAAAATGACGATTTGGAAGGAGATCGTCGCAGCTAATGTTTAACAAGCCCCTACTATGGGCCAAATCCTTCACCCCTCGCAACAACCTAACGAGCTAAGGATTCTTATTATATATATTTTATAGAGAAGGAAATGCAGGCATAAAGAGGTGAATTATCTTACCCAGATCACACAGTTAATAAGTAGTGGAGGCAGAATAGAATCTAAACAATGTGGCTCTGGAGCCCACATGCATTGATTCGACAGGTGTTTATTGAGTACCTGCCATGGACAAGGCCTTGTGTGATTAAATAGGGTTATAATTAATAATATAAAATGACAAATCACTAACACTTTTAGACTTAACATTTTCTTTTTTGTAGGTTTCAGGCACATAACTGTATATCCAGTAATAGTGAAATGGATCCCACTAATTATGACAGAAATGATGATACGTTTGAACGACTTGGATGTTTTATAGGTATGATCTGGTGAAACCTTGAGAGAAACTGAATGACGAATGAAACTTTATTGTTCCTGTTTCACACAGAAGAAAACTGAGGTTGAAAGGGGTAAAGTAATTTTGCATGGCATGAAGTAGAAATTCAAAACACAGGAATTTGAACTTGGTTCTGTCCTTTTCTGAAGCCCCCATGCTCTTGACCACTATAGACTCAAACGTCACCTTGTTTTTCCACTCATTCAACAATCTTTTTTTTTTTTGAGACGGAGTCTAGCTCTGTCACCCAGGCTGGAGTGCAGTGGCGTGATCTTGACTCACTGCAAGCTCCGCCTCCTGGGTTCACGCCATTCTCCTGCCTCAGCCTCCTGAGTAGCTGGGACTACAGGCTTCGCCACCACGCCCAGCTAATATTTGTATTTTTAGTGGAGACAGGGTTTCACCCTATTGGTCAGGCTGGTCTCAAACTCCTGACCTCAGGTGATCCACCGCCTTGGTCTCCCAAAGTGCTGGGATTACAGGCATGAACCACTGCGCCCAGCCTTTGAATCTTTAATACCTCTACAAGATGAGAGATACATTCTTTAGACTCCCCAAGGAACCTAGCTGAAAAATCTCAGAGTTAATTTTAAGCCAAAAGACTTGATTTAGGATTTTGACACTGGAGAAACCCATCAAAGATGTCAAGTTTGAAAACACTTGATCAAAATAGAATCACAGGTCACTATTAAAAGAATATTCATGGCGGGCACGGTGGCTCACTCCTGTAATCCCAGCACTTTGGGAGGCCGAGGCGGGCAGATCACGAGGCCAGGAGATCGAGACCATCCTGGCTAACATGGTGAAACCCTATTTCTACTAAAAATACAAAAATTAGCCCGGTGTGGTGGCAGGCGCCTGTAGTCCCCACTACTTGGGAGACTGAGGCAGGAGAATGGCATGAGCCGGGAGGCAGAGCTTGCAGTGAGCCGAGATTACTCCAGCCTGGGTGACAGTGAGACTCTATCTCAAAAAAAAAAAAAGCATATTCATTTAACCGGAGACTTCCAAAGCAATACAGAAAGCTACATGGATATAAAAACCTTAACCCTTTAAAGGTCAGTTTTGCTAAGTAATCAAAAAGGGTACTTGAATAGAATCAGACGCAGAAAGAGTGTGTACAGGGTTATGAGTGAAGACAAATGATTACTTTGGTCATATCTCCATTTGCCACCTGATTACACACGAGAATGGCATCTTTACTGACCAGAAAGCCAGTGTTATATATAGGAGGTGGAGGAGGCACTCTTGGACTTGAGACAAGAACATTGTTGTGTAGAAATTTCAATGACTGTGTTAAAATTCTTCTCCATGCGCTAGAGAACACATAACATGGCCTTTAGAATGAGATGGGCATTGACTGGCTGCAAGGTCTCTGCACTTACTAGCTGTGTGACACTGGACAAAGTGCTTCATCATTCTGAGACTCTGTTTTTAAGGGAAAAACAACTATCTACCTTGTAAACTTGCTAGCAGGTTTAAGTGTAATAATGTGTGGGAATGACTGCACTGTGACTAACATGTAGTAACAGCTTAATTAGTGTTAACCCTTATCATTATCGTGTAAGAATGTGAGTTACATGAGAGAGGAACCTCATCAGTTTGTTCTCTGCTGTATCCCCAAGACCATGAATCATGGCTGGCATGTAGTAGGCATTTAATAATATTTGTTCAACAGGTATTTGGCAGTCTCGGAGGGCAGAAAGGGGCTGGGAAGATTTTTAAATAACATTTTTTAAAAAGTCACATTGTCCTGCAATACCATTTTTTCTTGCATATTTAGGAAATTGAGGGTTTTTTCCTAAAACATGCTGACATATGGGGAATAGGATGCAAAATTTGCACAAATATTTCAGACACAGTTAGAGGTTTCCAAGAGATTTTGTGCTGGGGAGGCTGCTCGCTACAAGCTCCCAAAGCTCTGGGAGGACATAGTATTCATCCTCCCTCAGCAGAGGCGGTGAGGCAAGAAGCTCCGGGGAGCACCCCAGACTTGGACTTCCAGCATAGTGTGTTAGGTCTTTATAGTTTGGGCCCACGGCACAGAGAAGTCACAGGTCTCTGGCTTCCTGTGACCTTTACCCTCTTTGCCAAGGGAAAATGTGACCCTCCAAAGCAAGAAACTTGAGGGTGTGGGTCACCCCAGCCTTGCCATCTGCCCAGAGCCTGAGAAGGAAGGAACAGTGATCCTCCAGCTACCTCACAGGGCTGCTACAGGTGGCCACTGCCCTGGGATCACCCAGCCATGTCGGGCAGCCTGAACCCCATCTGCAGGGACGTGAGGAGGAAAGTACAAAAGTCTTTAGGTGAGCACTGAGAAGGCAGATGCAGCAGAAACCTCCAGGCGGTAGCTACCCAGTGTTGGACTTAAGGTGGAGACAGAGGGTAGCTGGCGATCATGTGTACTTACACGCTAGGGTCACCAGGTGGCACTATGGCCTCATCTGTGGCTCTGAAAATGACGATTTGGAAGGAGATCGTCGCAGCTAATGTTTAACAAGCCCCTACTATGGGCCAAATCCTTCACCCCTCGCAACAACCTAACGAGCTAAGGATTCTTATTATATATATTTTATAGAGAAGGAAATGCAGGCATAAAGAGGTGAATTATCTTACCCAGATCACACAGTTAATAAGTAGTGGAGGCAGAATAGAATCTAAACAATGTGGCTCTGGAGCCCACATGCATTGATTCGACAGGTGTTTATTGAGTACCTGCCATGGACAAGGCCTTGTGTGATTAAATAGGGTTATAATTAATAATATAAAATGACAAATCACTAACACTTTTTAGACTTAACATTTTCTTTTTTGTAGGTTTCAGGCACATAACTGTATATCCAGTAATAGTGAAATGGATCCCACTAATTATGACAGAAATGATGATACGTTTGAACGACTTGGATGTTTTATAGGTATGATCTGGTGAAACCTTGAGAGAAACTGAATGACGAATGAAACTTTATTGTTCCTGTTTCACACAGAAGAAAACTGAGGTTGAAAGGGGTAAAGTAATTTTGCATGGCATGAAGTAGAAATTCAAAACACAGGAATTTGAACTTGGTTCTGTCCTTTTCTGAAGCCCCCATGCTCTTGACCACTATAGACTCAAACGTCACCTTGTTTTTCCACTCATTCAACAATCTTTTTTTTTTTTAAATTATCTAATAGATTGGCACTCATCATGAGCCTGTGTTCTCATTCTGCAGGTGGTGAAGCTCTCTATTGTCCTGACCCCACAGTTCCTGTCCCATGACCAGGGCTAGCTCACCAAGGAGCTGCAGCAGCATGTAAAGTCAGTGACATGTCCATGCGAGTACCTGAGGAAGGTGAATGAGCACAGACAGATGGGGCCCAGTGCCCTTGAACAGTCAGTGACATACCCCATATGAGTACATGAGGAAGGTGAGTGACTGCAGACAGATGGGGCCTGGTGCCCTTGAGCAGTTCCTGGGTCTCGGCTGCCACACGTCTCATAGCGGGCGATGCTGGGGGAAACTTACACAGTCACGGTACTGGCTTCTTCCTCTTTTCCTTCCATACAAGTGGCTTAGAGATGGGGTAGAGTACTTGACTTATTTGGATAAAACCACTATCTTCTGTCAGAAACTCAAAGGAATCATTGCTGGCATGTTAGCCTAAAGACAAGCAACCAGACAAGTGCCCAACGATACTTAAAAAGGTTATTTATTATCTTGCCAAATTTAAGCTGGGGTGGTGGCTTATGCCTGTAATCCCAGCACTTTGAGAGACTGAGGCCGGTGGATCACCTGAGGCCAGGAGTTTGAGACCAGCCTGACCAATATGGCAAAACCTCATCCCTACTAAAAATACAAAAATTAGCAGGGCATGGTGGTGTGAGCCTTAGTTCCAGCTACTCAGGAGGCTGAGGCAGGAGAATTGCTTAGACTCAGGAGGCAGAGGTTGTAGTGAGCTGAGATCACGCCATTGCACTCAGACTATGCGACAGAGCAAGACTCTGTCAAAAAAAAAAAAAAAAAATTATCCTGCAAAATTTGAAAAGGAAATCCAAATCAACAACTTTTAAACTATTTTTTAACATGACTCATAATAAGAAGTCCATTCTATATTATATATATGTTCTATATTTTTGAATAAAAGAATTAACAAAATCATATTTATTTTACAACATGTAATACATATTTTTTATTCTCCATTTGTTTTGAATGCTCTGTGCAATCTACAAAAAGTCCAATAGTAATAATTGTTCATTAAATTCAGCATTATCTTGTCTTTTAAAATGATAATCTCAAAAATGATCTTTTATTTTTGAGATACATTTATTTATTTATTTATTTATTTATTTATTTATTTATTTTGAGACAGAGTTTCACTGTCTAACCCAGGCTAGAGTGTAATGGCACGATCTTGGCTCACTGCAACCACCGTCTCCCGGGTTCACGCAATTCTTCTGCCTCAGCCTCCGAGTAGCTGGGACTATAGGTGTGCACCACCACGCCCGGCTAATTTTTGTATTTTTGGTAAAGACGGGGTTTCACCATATTGGCCAGGCTAGTCTCAAACTCCTGACCTCGTGATCCGCCCACTTTGGCCTCCCAAAGTGCTGGGACTATAGGTGTGAGCCACTGCGCCCGGTCCGAGATAAAATTATTTTAACAATATACTATTAAGAGAAAAACACTGGCTATGAAAGAATATACGTAGTTTTACCCTATCCGTTTAAAAATAAAGATTGAAAGAATACATATGAAAATAACTTTACTTTTTGGGTAATACTTTACTGCATTGTCTGAATATTGACTGTCAGTACTCATTATGAAGCTACATGGCTAACGTTGAGTACTCCTGTGTGTGCCAGGCCCTGGGCTCATGCTCTACATGCGTTTATATTTCATTTAATTCTCTCCTCAACCTGAGATGGTATAGCCACCCCATTTTACAGAGTCGAAACTGAGGCTCAGAGACTGAAAGTTAAGCCTGAGGTTGCAGTCAATAAGAGGCAGAGCTGGAACTGAAACCTACGTGTGTCTGACCACCAGTTCATGTTCTGATGGCAGGCTAGTCTGCTTCGCAGTGTGGAGTAGATGGTGCATGCCTGCTAGGATGGGCTAGGTACCACTGTAGGTAACAAACAGCCACAAACAATGGAAATGTACAACACTGAAGGTTCTTTTCCTGCCCATGCTGCACATCCTCCATGGCTCTCTTGGGCCCTGTGCTCCACATCCGTTCATCCTGCCACGAGAATAAAGGAGCAGCCTCCATTTGGGAGCTGTCAGCTGCTCTAAGAGAGGAAGGAGAGGGTGGCCAATCTTAATGGCTCTCAATTCTCTTGCCTTGAGGTGACACGCTTCACTTCCACTCACATCTCCTGGGTCAAAGCAAATCCCATGGGTACATCCACTTTCAAGTGGCCCAGGGGAGAACCCGAAATACTCGGTGGACTCCATTAAGGCCACCATATGGTGTCAGCCTGCATCGGAGACTATGGACGGACAGAGGAGGAGAGTGGGGAATTGATGGGAAATGACAGCAGGGCTCAGTCACCACGGATTTGCTTTATCCTCAACCAGGTGGAGTTTGTCCCAGAGCTGCACAAAATTATCACCAGCACGATTAAGCGGGATACACTTCAGAAAAAGCAGTTTGGTCAGATGTAATCAGCAGTGAACTCACAATCAACTGAGTGACATTGAGTCAGTAAATCTCTGACTGCCTCAGTTACCCCATATGATAGTTTTGAGGATGGGAACATTGAAAGAGTTGATTTGGAAGGATATCAAGAGTGAAAATTCCAAGATTTTACTTTCTTTAAGTTAAATCCAGGCACTATCTTTCCTGCAAGTCTCTTGTTCCTTTCAGATTGCACAAGTGAGAGTGCTCAGATTAGGACTGGAGGTTGTAAACTGTTGCTCCCACCCCGACAGTGCCCCTGTGTCAGGCGTGTATTCTGTGCATTTTCCTGTGCTAAACACTTTCCCAGAACATCGTGGGGCCTGATTTTTCCTCTTTGTTCCAATGGCCCTGGGTGAGTCAAGTGCCCATTCAATGACCAGGACACAGAGATCTTAGATGCTCCATGAGGCCCCAGGTGCCAGCCTGTACCCTGCCGGAGCATGAGGCAAGGGATAGGGCATCGTCTGTCAGGGGTAGTGGTCAGCCAGGCTTGGTGACTCTCCTTGCTCACCAGATGATCCTACACCTGCCACCTCTGATGGATCCACTGCCTCTGTGCCTGCCTGTACTGCTGATGCTCCAGTGGCTGCCTCAGCACCCCAGCCTAGGCCCAATGCCACTGAAGACGGACCTGCCCCTGGAGACCCAGGAGTCCTACCACTCAGCTGTTCCCAGGAGTGCCCAGATCCTCATTCTTATCCAGGACCTAGGAGCCCTATCCCCTGGCCTTCCCTTATCAGCCGTAAAATGACATTTATCATTTACGGCTGCTGCTGTTATCATCATCACTGCCTTTAGTGGCCAAGGGCCTTCCAAAGTGCCAGCTCTGGAAAGAAAGATGCCCTTAGCGGGTGATGACACTCAGGTACACAAGCGCTCACCAGAGTGCCACCTCCTATCCTCAGACAGTCTTTGCGCGCAGCCATTGGCACTCCCATTGCACGGAAGGAAACCAGCCCAGGGTCGCACAGCTGGTCAGCAGCGACACAGCTGGTCTCAACTCTAAGGTGCCTGGCCCTGCCTCCATGAGGGACCGGCCTGCAAGGGAGGTTGATCCTGGCTTTGGGGAGCTTTTCCTGGGCTGCACGAATAACCTCCCCTCTTTGAAGCCCCAAACTCTGCTCACATCTCCTTCCTTTCCCTGTCTTTGCTTGGGCTATAATCAAGTTGATTCTAGCAACCCTTCATGGGCATTATGGTACTCTCTGCCGTTCACTCTTGGGCTAATCTGACTTCAGCCCCCACTTACTTGGTCTCTCCTTTACAACCAAGGCAACCCAAATCTAGGGCTTTTTTTTGTTTTCTTGAGACAGAGTCTCACTCTGTCGCACAGGCTAGAGTGCAATGGCACGATCTCAGCTCAGTGCAACCTCCCCCTCCCAGGTTCAAGGGATTGTCCTGCCTCAGCCTCCTGAGTAGCTGGGACTACAGATGCATGCTACCACGCCCAGCTAATTTTTGTATTTTTAGTAGAGAAAGGGTTTCACCATGTTGGTCAGGCTGGTCTTGAACTCCTGACCTGGTGATCTACCTGCCTTAGCCTCCCAAAGTGCTGGGATTACAGGCGTGAGCCACCTTGCCCAGCCAAATCTAGGGCTGCAGCACGGCAGCAACATACAAATAGAATTGAATTCCATAGTTTTGTTATCCCTGTTTTTTGTTTGTTTGTTGTTTTTCGAGACATAGTCTTGCTCTGTCGCCTAGGCTGGAGTGCAGTAGTACGATGTCAGCTCACTGCAACCTCTGCCTCGTGGGTTCAAACTATTCTCCTGCCTCAGCCTCCCGAGTTTCTGGGACTACAGGCACCGCCACCACACCTGGCTAATTTTTGTATTTTTAGTAGAGTCAGGGTTTCGCCATATTGGCCAGGCTGGTCTTGAACTCCTGACCTTGTGATCTGCCCACTTTGGCCTCCCAAAGTGCTGAGATTACAGGCATGAGCCCCGCACCCAGCCCCTGTTTTGTTTTTGTTTTGCTTGTTTCTTAGGGTTGTTTTTCTATTTATGGTAAAGGCATTGGCTTTCCATTTGTAGCATCAATAGAATATTTCCTGTTTACACTAACCTTATGTCATAGTAAATGGCAAAGGGATTTAAAGCAGTGGTTTTCAGCTGCCAGAGGCCTGAGTGAGTTTGGGCGCACTCTGTGTGATTGGGCAGAAGAAGGCCTTTGGGAAGTTTAGCTGAGGACAGGGCCAGGAAAGGTGATGGACAGTGGGGAGATCTGTCCTGGTCACCAGGCCGCTGAGTCCTGGCCACCTGCTTGGCACTCCCCAGCCATCACTCATGATGCTGCCAAACCCTCTGGGTATTGTAGCCAAATCCCCTGGGAGAGAAGCTGATGAACTTTGTTCATTGAAATGCACAGATTCCTTGGACATCCCTGGTAGGTCAGTCATGAAAGTCAACTTGGTTTTCTCCCCCTCATTTGGGTTCAGAATTTAAAGTCCACACTCACAGGCAGTAAGATGATATAGATAAGTGACATCATCACTCTGTTTCAGATGTGAAAACGTCTATGTGGGGTAGGGGTGATTTGCAACCACACAACCTTGTGCCACAAAGTGGAATTCCCAGGCCAGAGGGAGACATTTTATTGCCATGTTATGATCTTATCATTGAGTTTAAAGGCAGTCTTGTTTCATTTTGGATTCTTTCTTATGTTTGTATCTTATAAGGGCACTTTGACTGTCCAAGCAAATAATAATTTTGAGTTAACTTTTATTCATTGACTTTTTTTTTTTTTGAGACGGAGTCTTGCTCTGTCACCCAGGCTGGAGTGCAGTGGCACAATCTCGCCTCACTGCAAGCTCCGCCTCCTGGGTTCGCGCCATCCTCCTGCCTCAGCCTCCCGAGTAGCTGGGACTACAGATGCCCGCCACTATGACCAGCTAATTTTTTTTTTTTTTTTTGGGATGGAGTCTCGCTCTGTCGCCCAACCTGGAGTGCAGTGGCCAGATCTCAGCTCACTTCAACCTCCGCCTCCCAGGTTCATGCCATTCTCCTGCCTCAGCCTCCCAAGTAGCTGGGACTACAGACCAGCTAATTTTTACATTTTTGTACAGACGGGGTTTCACCGTGTTAGCCAGGATGGTCTCGATCTCCTGACCTCATGATCCACCCACCTCGGCCTCCCAAAGTGCTGGGATTACAGGTGTGAGCCACCACACCTGGCCATATTCATTGACTTCTAGCACAATTATATGATGAGAAACATGCTGTGTGATTTGATTCCTCTGAAATATATTGAGATTTGCTGGAACAAAATAAGTTAGGTTAATTTTTGTAAATGTGCCATGCATGCTTAAAATGAATGTATCTACAACATTTGTTCCTGAGATACAGGTTGATGGATGGATGGCTACATGGATGTGATGGAGATGGTTACTATTGGGACCTTCCGCATCCTACTGATGTTTAGTTGCTTAGGATATGAATGGATGAGCGGGGACTGTAAAACCTCTCACTCTGCTTGGGTATGAGGTTCTTCCTGTCGTCCTGCCATCTTGTTTTTTTATGTTTTGCCTCCAGGTTTGACCTTGAGGAATCCTGGCAACTCAGGAAGGAAGCAGCCACCCAGAAGCAGGGACAGGGAGCTGGTTGGGGAGGACTAGAAATCAGAAGGTTTGTGAAGGTTCCAGAGAGGACCTGTCCTTGGGGGGAGCGTGGGGGGCTGAGATGGGGGAGCAGGCATTGGAAGGACACCGGCGCTCAGTGCAATGTCCATTGTGAGGCTCAGTGTAATGTCCATTGTGAGGCAGCACATTCCGGGGCCGGTGATTGGTGGAGAGGGAGTATAAAGCCCCAGGACTGTTAAGGCAGCACCCAGACGGAAGACAGTTTGCTGGAAAGCAGAGCCCTGGTCCCTGTCTAATTGTTCCTGAGCCTCCCGCTCCCTTGCCCCACGCGTCCTGTTGCTTCTCTGATTGACCTTCTCCCTGACCTGTAGCTAAACCTTCCACTAGTACTTGAGAACTTAGTTTGAACCGGATCCTTTCCCACACCCCTTCCTCCTCCTCCTCCCCCTCCTCCTCCTCCTCCCCAATAGCCCCCTTCTCCTCCTTTACCTTCCCTCCCCTCCCCCTCCCCAAGTCAGATCCCAGCCGTCCCCATCCCCTTCCCTGCCCCCGCCCTAAGCCACCCCCACCTCTCTCCTGGCCGCCTCAGGGCGTCCTGAGATGATTGGGACATGTCGGTGCGGTGGCTGCTCTTTTGGCTCCTCCTGCTGGGATTTCTCAGCCATCAGTCGACCTATGTGAGTAGACGCTGGACCCGCGGGGTTTCTTCCTTGTTATTGAGCCGTGTCATGCGGCATGAAATTACACAGCTCAGGCCTGTAATCCCAGCACTTTAGGGAGCCGAGGTGGGCAGATCACTTGAGTCCAGGAGTTCAAGACTAGCCGGGGCATCATAGCTAAACCCCATCTCTACAAAAATGCCAAAAAGATTAGTCGGGCCTGGTGGTGCGCACCTGTTGTCCCAGTTACTGGAGAGGCTGAGGTGGGAGGATCGCTCCGGCCCAGGAGTTGAAAGCTGCAGTGAGTCGAGATTGCCCCGCTGCACTCTTGTCTCAAACACAACGAATCAAAACAAAGTGAAATGTCATTTGAGTTTTGTGTCATCTTGTTTTTTTTTTTTTTTGAGACAGAGTCTCACTCTGTCGCCCAGGCTGGAGTGCAGTGGCAAGATCTTGGCTTACTGCAACCTCTGCCTCCCGGGTTCAAGCAATTGTCCTGCCTCAGCCTCCTGAGTAGCTGGGATTACAGACGCAGACCACCACGCCTGGCTAATTTTTGTATTTTTAGTAGAGACCGGGTTTCACCATCTTCGCGCGGATAGTCTCTATCTCTTGACCTTGTGATCCACCTGCCTCAGCCTCCCAAAGTGCTGGGATTACAGGCGTGAGCCACAGCACCAGGCCAAAATATATAACCTTAAGTGTAAGTTTACTAACTTTGAAAAGTACATACACCAGCATAACCCAACCCCTTTCAAGATCTACACTATTTTTTGTTTGTTTGTTTTGTTTTGAGATGGAGTTTCTCTCTTGTTGCCCAGGCTGGAGTGCAATGGCACAATATCAACTCCCCGCAACCTCCACCTCCCAGGTTCAAGCGATTCTCCTGCCTCAGCCTCTTGAGTAGCTGGGATTACAGGCATGTGCCACCACGCCTGGCTAATTTTGTATTTTTAGTAGAGATGGGGTTTCTCTGTGTTGGTCAGGCTGGTTTTGAACTCCCGACCTCAAGTGAACCTCCCACCTCAGCCTCCCAAAGTGTTGGGATTACAGGTGTGAACCACCGTGCCCAGCCAAGATCTACACTATTATGTCACCCCAGAAAGTGAACTCTCCCTCTTCCCAACCAATCTCTTTCTTATCATAGGTTAGCTTGCTTATTCTGGAATTTCGTGTATATAGATGCATGCCATGCCATAGGTACTTTTTTGTGTCTGCCTTATTCTACTCAACACAATGTTTCTGAAATCATTATCATTGTTGCACAGTTCCCTAATGCCATCCTTTCCATTTCAGACTCAGTATATGCTGAGTTCAACCTGTTGAAGGGCTATCTCTGTTTAATTCACCATCTTGAAAGAAACATTTAAAATTAAGATGTTTTCAAGAACATATAGTTAAATCCTGAGGAATCGACGTAGAAATGTTATCACAAGCTGTCTGAACTTACTCAGGGAAGTCTTTGTCTTCATTCACATAAGAGTCTAATGGAATTCATATCAACAATCTTACAGAAATTCCACACTGTTCATGCCATTTTGCCATTTTCATAATCTCCACCTTGGTAATTTTTTTTTTTTTTTTTGAGACAGAGTCTTGCTCTGTCACCCAGGCTGAAGTGCAGTGGCATGATCTCGGCTCACTGCAATCTCTGCCTCCCTGGTTCAAGCGATTCTTCTGCCTCAGCCTCCCAAGTAGCTGGAACTACAGGCGCGTGCCACCATGCCCTGCTAATTTTTGTATTTTTAGTACAGATGGAGTTTCACCGTGTTAGCTAGGATGGACTCGATCTCCTGATCTTGTGATCCACCCGCCTTGGCCTCCCAAAGTGCTGAGATTACAGGCGTGAGCCACTGCACCTGGCCCACCTTGGTAATTTTAAGCACTGAAATTTGATACTTATTTGTGAATGAAGGCATCTCTTCATTGTATTTTTTTTTTACTTATGCTGAGTTTTAAATGACAAAGATTCACATAATCCAAGAGAGAAGTATGATTCAGAGGATTCTTTTATCATGTGATATGTGATAAATACAACCAATGTTATACATCAATTTAAAAATAAGTAAATAAAGAAAAGATAATTACTGGCCAGGCTGTAATCACAGCACTTTGAGAGGCCAAGGTGGGTGGATCATGAGGTCGGGAGTTCGATACCAGCTGGCCAAGATGGTGAAACCCCGTCTCTACTAAAAATACAAAAATCAGCGGAGCACAGTGGCAGGCGCCTGTAATCCCAGTTACTCAGTAGGCTGAGGCAGGAGAATCGCTTGAACCTGGGAGGCGGAGGTTGCAGTGAGCTAAGATCGTGCCACTGCACTCTAGACTGGGCAACAGAGCAAGACTTTGTCTCAAAATAAAAGAAAAAAAAGGAAAAGAAAGAAAAGATAATGACTTTATACTTAGCTTGTCTTACTCGTGAGTGACGGGCTGCATGTGGCCCAGGACAGTTTTGAATGCAGTTCAACACAAATTTGTAAACTTCTGAAAACGTTATGAGATTTTGGCCAGGTGCGATGGCTCATGCCTGTAATCCCAGCACTTTGGGAGGCTGAGGCAGGCAGATCACCTGAGGTCAGGAGTTTGAGACCACCCTGTCCAACGTGGCAAAACCCCATCTCCACATAAAATACAAAAATTAGCCAGGCATGGTGGCAAGGACCTGTAATCTCAGCTACTCGGGAGGCTGAGGCAGGAGAATGGCTTGAGCCCAGGAGCTGGAGGTTGCAGTGAGCCGAGACTGCACCACTGCACTCCAGTCTGGGCGACTGAGCGAGACTGTCTCCAAAGAAAAAAAGTTTTTTCTTAGATCATCAGCTATTGTTAGTGTTAGTGTATGTTATGTGTGGCTCAAGACAACTTTGCTTCTTTTAATATAGCCCAGGAAGCCAAAGATTGGATATCCCTGCTTTATACCAAGAAAAAGACACCCTACATTTGCAATGCCTAAAACACTACTAGCCATCCAAAAACATGAGACTGGTAACTTCTGTTCTTTTTGTAGCAGTGGAATCCCATGGTGATATCTGAGGGATGTGGTTACCTTTTGGAGGAGGGTAACGGCTTCTAAGGATGATTCTTTTGACTGAAATATTGTCAGTGTCACTGACCTTTTCGTTATTTCCACTATTATTATTTCAGGTTATGAATTATCTGCCTGGGCCTGACTTTTTGGAATTCCTTGGAGAGCTATCATTATTGTGTTTCTGGGAATTTCTACACTTGGCATTTTCCTCTGGAAAAGTAGCTTTGGTGTGAGTATACTAGCTTTCTGTAGAGGTATACTTGTAATCACAAATGAGAAGAAATTATTTAAAACAATTCATGTTTCTGGACTTCATTATAAATATGTGGTTTTACCCAAAAAATCAGGGAAATGATTTATTAGCATAAGAATTATGAAAATATCTGCCGTTTACATTATGAAAATTAAATAGGTTGGTGTTTGTTTAATAGAATGTCAGGAGAGCTTTTGGTCAAAAATAAGTTTTTTAACCTTTGTGCTCTTTATCAGAAATGGAGTATGAAGTTTCTTTTTTTTTTTTGAGACGGAGTCTCGCTCTGTCACCAGGTTGGAGTGCAGTGGCGGATCTCAGCTCACTGCAAGCTCTGCCTCCCGGGTTTATGCCATTCTCCTGCCTCAGCCTCCCGAGTAGCTGGGACTACAGGTGCCCGCCACCTCACCCGGCTAGTTTTTGTGCTTTTAGTAGAGACGGGGTTTCACCATGTTAGCCAGGATGGTCTCGATCTCCTGACCTCGTGATCCGCCCGTCTCAGCCTCCCAAAGTGCTGGGATTACAGGTGCCCACCACCACGCCCAGCTAATTTTTGTATTTTTAGTAGAGTCGAGATTTTACCATGTTGGCCAGGCTGGTCTCAAACTCCCGACCTCAAATGATCCGCCCACCTCAGCCTCCCAAAGTGCTGGGATTACAGGTGCCCACCACCACGCCCAGCTAATTTTTGTATTTTTAGTAGAGACGGGGTTTCACCATGTTAGCCAGGATGGTCTCGATCTCCTGACCTCGTGATCCGCCCGTCTCAGCCTCCCAAAGTGCTGGGATTACAGGTGCCCACCACCACGCCCAGCTAATTTTTGTATTTTTAGTAGAGACGGGGTTTCACCATGTTAGCCAGGATGGTCTCGATCTCCTGACCTCGTGATCCGCCCGTCTCAGCCTCCCAAGTAGCTGGGATTACAGGTGCCCACCACCACGCCCAGCTAATTTTTGTATTTTTAGTAGAGTCGAGATTTTACCATGTTGGCCAGGCTGGTCTCAAACTCCCGACCTCAAATGATCCGCCCACCTCAGCCTCCCAAAGTGCTGGGATTACAGGCTTGAGCCACCGCGCCCAGCCAGAGTATGAAGTTTCTTTTTTTTTTTGAGACGGAGTCTCGCTCTGTCACCAGGTTGGAGTGCAGTGGCCGGATCTCAGCTCACTGCAAGCTCTGCCTCCCGGGTTTATGCCATTCTCCTGCCTCAGCCTCCCGAGTAGCTGGGACTACAGGTGCCCGCCACCTCACCCGGCTAGTTTTTGTGCTTTTAGTAGAGACGGGGTTTCACCATGTTAGCCAGGATGGTCTCGATCTCCTGACCTCGTGATCCGCCCGTCTCAGCCTCCCAAGTAGCTGGGATTACAGGCTTGAGCCACCGCGCCCAGCCAGAGTATGAAGTTTCTTTTTTTTTTTGAGACGGAGTCTCGCTCTGTCACCAGGTTGGAGTGCAGTGGCGGATCTCAGCTCACTGCAAGCTCTGCCTCCCGGGTTTATGCCATTCTCCTGCCTCAGCCTCCCAAAGTGCTGGGATTACAGGTGCCCACCACCACGCCCAGCTAATTTTTGTATTTTTAGTAGAGTCGAGATTTTACCATGTTGGCCAGGCTGGTCTCAAACTCCCGACCTCAAATGATCCGCCCACCTCAGCCTCCCAAGTAGCTGGGATTACAGGCTTGAGCCACCGCGCCCAGCCAGAGTATGAAGTTTCTTTTTTTTTTTGAGACGGAGTCTCGCTCTGTCACCAGGTTGGAGTGCAGTGGCCGGATCTCAGCTCACTGCAAGCTCTGCCTCCCGGGTTTATGCCATTCTCCTGCCTCAGCCTCCCGAGTGTCTTGTGGTACCTCTTCCACCTACTCCACCTGATGATTTTCAGACACTGGAGACGCCTCCCGAGTGTCTTTGGGCACCTCTTCCACCTACTCCACCTGATGATTTTCAGACACTAGAGACGCCTCCCGAGTGTCTTTGGGTACCTCTTCCATCTACTCCACCTGATGAATTTCCACCTACTGCACCTGATGATTTTCAGACACTGCAGACGCCTCCCGAGTGTCTTTGGGTACCTCTTCCATCTACTCCACCTGATGAATTTCCACCTACTGCACCTGATGATTTTCAGACACTGCAGACGCCTCCCGAGTGTCTTTGGGTACCTCTTCCACCTACTCCACCTGATGATTTTCAGACACTGGAGACGCCTCCCGAGTGTCTTGTGGTACCTCTTCCACCTACTCCACCTGATGATTTTCAGACACTGCAGACGCCTCCCGAGTGTCTTTGGGTACCTCTTCCATCTACTCCACCTGATGAATTTCCACCTACTCCACCTGATGATTTTCAGACACTGCAGACGCCTCCCGAGTGTCTTTGGGTACCTCTTCCATCTACTCCACCTGATGAATTTCCACCTACTGCACCTGATGATTTTCAGACACTGCAGACGCCTCCCGAGTGTCTTTGGGTACCTCTTCCACCTACTCCACCTGATGATTTTCAGACACTGGAGACGCCTCCCGAGTGTCTTGTGGTACCTCTTCCACCTACTCCACCTGATGATTTTCAGACACTGCAGACGCCTCCCGAGTGTTTGGGTACCTCTTCCATCTACTCCACCTGATGAATTTCCACCTACTCCACCTGATGATTTTCAGACACTGCAGACACCTCCCGAGTGTTTGGGTACCTCTTCCACCTACTCCACCTGATGAATTTCCACCTACTGCACCTGATGATTTTCAGACACTGCAGACGCCTCCCGAGTGTCTTTGGGTACCTCTTCCATCTACTCCACCTGATGAATTTCCACCTACTCCACCTGATGATTTTCAGACACTGGAGACGCCTCCCGAGTGTCTTGTGGTACCTCTTCCACCTACTCCACCTGATGAATTTCCACCTACTCCACCTGATGATTTTCAGACACTGCAGACGCCTCCCGAGTGTCTTTGGGTACCTCTTCCATCTCCTCCACCTGATGAATTTCCACCTACTCCACCTGATGATTTTCAGACACTGCAGACACCTCCCGAGTGTCTTTGGGTACCTCTTCCACCTACTCCACCTGATGATTTTCAGACACTGGAGACGCCTCCCGAGTGTCTTGTGGTACCTCTTCCACCTACTCCACCTGATGATTTTCAGACACTGCAGACGCCTCCCGAGTGTCTTTGGGTACCTCTTCCATCTACTCCACCTGATGAATTTCCACCTACTCCACCTGATGATTTTCAGACACTGCAGACGCCTCCCGAGTGTCTTTGGGTACCTCTTCCACCTACTCCACCTGATGAATTTCCACCTACTGCACCTGATGATTTTCAGACACTGCAGACGCCTCCCGAGTGTCTTTGGGTACCTCTTCCACCTACTCCACCTGATGAATTTCCACCTACTGCACCTGATGATTTTCAGACACTGCAGACACCTCCCGAGTGTTTTTGGGTACCTCTTCCACCTACTCCACCTGATGATTTTCAGACACTGGAGACGCCTCCCGAGTGTCTTGTGGTACCTCTTCCACCTACTCCACCTGATGATTTTCAGACACTGCAGACACCTCCCGAGTGTCTTTGGGTACCTCTTCCATCTACTCCACCTGATGAATTTCCACCTACTCCACCTGATGATTTTCAGACACTGCAGACGCCTCCCGAGTGTCTTGTGGTACCTCTTCCACCTACTCCACCTGATGAATTTCCACCTACTCCACCTGATGATTTTCAGACACTGCAGACACCTCCCGAGTGTTTGGGTACCTCTTCCACCTACTCCACCTGATGATTTTCAGACACTGCAGACGCCTCCCGAGTGTCTTTGGGTACCTCTTCCACCTACTCCACCTGATGAATTTCCACCTACTCCACCTGATGATTTTCAGACACTGCAGACGCCTCCCAGTGTCTTTGGGTACCTCTTCCATCTCCTCCACCTGATGAATTTCCACCTACTCCACCTGATGATTTTCAGACACTGCAGACGCCTCCCGAGTGTCTTGTGGTACCTCTTCCACCTACTCCACCTGATGAATTTCCACCTACTCCACCTGACGATTTTCAGACACTGCAGACGCCTCCCGAGTGTCTTTGGGTACCTCTTCCATCTCCTCCACCTGATGAATTTCCACCTACTCCACCTGATGATTTTCAGACACTGCAGACGCCTCCCGAGTGTCTTTGGGTACCTCTTCCACCTACTCCACCTGATGAATTTCCACCTACTGCACCTGATGATTTTCAGACACTGCAGACGCCTCCCGAGTGTCTTTGGGTACCTCTTCCACCTACTCCACCTGATGAATTTCCACCTACTGCACCTGATGATTTTCAGACACTGCAGACGCCTCCCGAGTGTCTTTGGGTACCTCTTCCATCTACTCCACCTGATGAATTTCCACCTACTCCTCCTGATGATTTTCAGACACTGCAGACGCCTCCCGAGTGTCTTGTGGTACCTCTTCCACCTACTCCACCTGATGATTTTCAGACACTGCAGACGCCTCCCGAGTGTCTTTGGGTACCTCTTCCATCTACTCCACCTGATGAATTTCCACCTACTCCACCTGATGATTTTCAGACACTGCAGACGCCTCCCGAGTGTCTTTGGGTACCTCTTCCACCTACTCCACCTGATGAATTTCCACCTACTCCACCTGATGATTTTCAGACACTGCAGACGCCTCCCGAGTGTCTTTGGGTACCTCTTCCACCTACTCCACCTGATGAATTTCCACCTACTGCACCTGATGATTTTCAGACACTGCAGACACCTCCCGAGTGTCTTTGGGTACCTGTTCCACCTACTCCACCTGATGATTTTCAGACACTGGAGACGCCTCCCGAGTGTCTTGTGGTACCTCTTCCACCTACTCCACCTGATGATTTTCAGACACTGGAGACGCCTCCCGAGTGTCTTCGGGCACCTCTTCCACCTACTCCACCTGATGATTTTCAGACACTGGAGACGCCTCCCGAGTGTCTTTGGGTACCTCTTCCACCTACTCCACCTGATGATTTTCAGACACTGCAGACGCCTCCCGAGTGTCTTTGGGTACCTCTTCCATCTACTCCACCTGATGAATTTCCACCTACTCCTCCTGATGATTTTCAGACACTGCAGACACCTCCCGAGTGTTTGGGTACCTCTTCCACCTACTCCACCTGATGAATTTCCACCTACTCCACCTGATGATTTTCAGACACTGCAGACGCCTCCCGAGTGTCTTTGGGTACCTCTTCCACCTACTCCACCTGATGAATTTCCACCTACTCCTCCTGATGATTTTCAGACACTTGAGACGCCTCCCGAGTGTTTGGGTACCTCTTCCACCTACTCCACCTGATGAATTTCCACCTACTCCACCTGATGATTTTCAGACACTGCAGACGCCTCCCGAGTGTCTTTGGGTACCTCTTCCATCTCCTCCACCTGATGAATTTCCACCTACTCCACCTGATGATTTTCAGACACTGCAGACGCCTCCCGAGTGTCTTTGGGTACCTCTTCCACCTACTCCACCTGATGAATTTCCACCTACTCCACCTGATGATTTTCAGACACTGCAGACGCCTCCCGAGTGTCTTTGGGTACCTCTTCCACCTACTCCACCTGATGATTTTCAGACACTGCAGACGCCTCCCGAGTGTCTTTGGGTACCTCTTCCACCTACTCCACCTGATGATTTTCAGACACTGGAGACGCCTCCCGAGTGTCTTTGGGTACCTCTTCCACCTACTCCACCTGATGAATTTCCACCTACTGCACCTGATGATTTTCAGACACTGCAGACACCTCCCGAGTGTCTTTGGGTACCTCTTCCACCTACTCCACCTGATGATTTTCAGACACTGCAGACGCCTCCCGAGTGTCTTGTGGTACCTCTTCCACCTACTCCACCTGATGATTTTCAGACACTGCAGACGCCTCCCGAGTGTCTTTGGGTACCTCTTCCATCTACTCCACCTGATGAATTTCCACCTACTCCACCTGATGATTTTCAGACACTGCAGACGCCTCCCGAGTGTCTTTGGGTACCTCTTCCACCTACTCCACCTGATGAATTTCCACCTACTGCACCTGATGATTTTCAGACACTGCAGACGCCTCCCGAGTGTCTTGTGGTACCTCTTCCACCTACTCCACCTGATGAATTTCCACCTACTGCACCTGATGATTTTCAGACACTGCAGACACCTCCCGAGTGTCTTTGGGTACCTCTTCCACCTACTCCACCTGATGAATTTCCACCTACTGCACCTGATGATTTTCAGACACTGCAGACACCTCCCGAGTGTTTTTGGGTACCTGTTCCACCTACTCCACCTGATGATTTTCAGACACTGGAGACGCCTCCCGAGTGTCTTTGGGTACCTCTTCCATCTCCTCCACCTGATGAATTTCCACCTACTCCACCTGATGATTTTCAGACACTGCAGACGCCTCCCGAGTGTCTTTGGGTACCTCTTCCATCTACTCCACCTGATGAATTTCCACCTACTCCACCTGATGAATTTCCACCTACTCCACCTGATGATTTTCAGACACTGGAGACGCCTCCCGAGTGTCTTGTGGTACCTCTTCCACCTACTCCACCTGATGATTTTCAGACACTGCAGACGCCTCCTGAGTGTCTTTGGGTACCTCTTCCATCTACTCCACCTGATGAATTTCCACCTACTCCACCTGATGAATTTCCACCTACTCCACCTGATGAATTTCCACCTACTCCACCTGATGAATTTCCACCTACTCCACCTGATGAATTTCCACCTACTCCACCTGATGAATTTCCACCTACTCCACCTGATGAATTTCCACCTACTCCACCTGATGATTTTCAGACACTGCAGACGCCTCCCGAGTGTCTTTGGGTACCTCTTCCACCTACTCCACCTGATGAATTTCCACCTACTCAACCTGATGATTTTCAGACACTGGAGACGCCTCCCGAGTGTCTTCGGGCACCTCTTCCACCTACTCCACCTGATGGATTTCTACCTACTGCACCTGATGATTTTCAGACACTGCAGACGCCTCCCGAGTGTCTTTGGGGACCTCTTCCATCTATTCCACCTGATGATTTTCAGACACTGCAGACGCCTCCCAGTGTCTTTGGGTACCTCTTCCATCTACTGCACCTGATGATTTTCAGACACTGCAGACGCCTCCCGAGTGTCTTTGGGGACCTCTTCCATCTATTCCACCTGATGAATTTCCACCTACTCCACCTGATGATTTTCAGACACTGGAGACGCCTCCCGAGTGTCTTTGGGTACCTCTTCCACCTACTCCACCTGATGAATTTCCACCTACTCCACCTGATGATTTTCAGACACTGCAGACGCCTCCCGAGTGTCTTTGGGTACCTCTTCCATCTACTCCACCTGATGAATTTCCACCTACTCCACCTGATGAATTTCCACCTACTGCACCTGATGATTTTCAGACACTGCAGACGCCTCCCAGTGTCTTTGGGTACCTCTTCCATCTACTCCACCTGATGATTTTCAGACACTGCAGACACCTCCCGAGTGTCTTTGGGTACCTCTTCCATCTACTCCACCTGATGAATTTCCACCTACTCCACCTGATGAATTTCCACCTACTGCACCTGATGATTTTCAGACACTGCAGACACCTCCCGAGTGTCTTGTGGTACCTCTTCCACCTACTCCACCTGATGAATTTCCACCTACTCCACCTGATGATTTTC